>JANSJP010000105.1:0-226441 GCA_024734325.1 Lactarius hatsudake | reverse complement strand
AACAGGATAACTGGCCAAAGCATTACCAGTGGCGCAATTCGCCCACAACGCCTGGCCTAATGCGACAACAAAGGAAACCCCCTTTTCGCTCATCATGGGATGGGAGCCGCGTACCATGTGGACACCAAAACCAACAGCATCCCCATCAGTGGAGCACACCTAGAAGACATGGTCATCAGACGACAACACGTGCAGGACTGTATCAAGCACGCACAGGAACTAATGGCAAAAAGGGGCAAGACGCGCTTCATCCCTTATCAAGAAGGCGCAATGGTCTGGTTAGAGGGGACGAACCTTCGAACCTTCTACCCCACCGCAAAACTCGCCCCAAAGCGCCACGGCCCGTTCTGAGTGAAACGAGTTCTCTCTGACGTCTCGTATGAATTAGAACTTCCGAACACGTGGAAGATACACCCAGTCTTCCATGCGAATCTCCTTACACCATACAAGGAGACGGAACTGCACGGCGCAAACTTCACGCGCCCCCCCCCAGATCTGATTGATGGAGAGGAAGAGTTTGAAGTGGAGCGTATCCTTCAGTCCCGGTCACATGGACGAGGGCGCAAACTTCAATTCCTTGTCCAATGGAAGGGCTTCCCGATAAGTGACAGCACGTGGGAACCCCTTGAGAATGTTCGACACGCCCCAGACCTCATCGCCGACTTCTATCGCTTAAATCCTACTGCCGATGGGGCTGGTCGAAGATATAAAAGGCGCACCACATCGACACCACAACCACCCTGTCTCCCGCCCTCTACTCCAGCATGACCACTACCCCAGTTATCTCTACTGTCCAGACCCGCCGCCCAGTCGAGATTATTCTCGAAAACCTAACCGTACCTTCGCAGGATTTGGGTGTCCCCTCTGAACCAGAGGGTCGTACGCCGTACTCTGTTATCCCTGACTCGCCCCTATTCCCGTACTCGCACTCGCCACCTCTGTTCTCGCATTGTTAGCCGAAGAAGCTACATTGTCTGCCGAGCCGTCTGAACCTCCCCAACCCCTCATCATCTCACACTCCATCAACACACCTGTCACCATCCATGTACCTGCCACACCCACATACCCACTCGAAACCCCTGTTGCCCTGACCCCACCACCGCCGCTGTCACCTCCCGCCGTCCCTGCCGCCCACATCCTGACTTTGCCATTCCCTGCTGGGATGGATCATACGTTCACACCGGTTCCTCAGGCTCAAGTGGTTGAGCCCGACCCCGCTCTCGCCCTCCTTGATGATGAGGAGGACAAAGAAAACGAGGACCCCAGTATTCCATTCTTTCCTAATGACCCCACTTCGCCCACCTTCTTCCCGCTTCTCGTTGGCGAGACGGGTACCACTAAGCAGACGGCACGATACATATATTACCGTCACAACTACCAGGAAGTGGTTGGAACCATGGGCAAAGGCCATCCATGCTACGCCTCGCAGGTGTTTCTCAACGAGGTCTATACTGGGCAGCTGGCACAGCACATCACGGACAACCAGAAACATGTTCCACCCCCACGACCCTCGCACCATTGTCCTGAACGAAGTCCTCATCGAGCTCCATAACCCCCGCCTTCACGCAGAAGTGTCCCGACTGCGCGAGTGTCTCGTATGTCACAATGCGATCCGTGTCCGCCAGTCGGACATCCGTCGACTGGAGACCGAGTTGACGCGAGACCAATTCCATCTCGACATGGACTTTTCCTCGGTCCGGAAGCGTCTTCAGTACGCTCGGGCTATCCCTCTCATTGCCGATAAGTATGCCGAGCTTCACGCGAAGCCCGTGCGCCCCTGAGGCTCGCCTGAGCCTGCTCCCCTCTCCCTTCGGATGCTGGACCTAGCGAAATGCCCTGCCTTCATGGGGAGGGTGGCGGGCGTAAGCGCAAGTGTTTCCAGTGTAAGTCGACGGAGCACCTCATGGCCCAATTGTTACGCTCCTTCTGGACGTATCGACCGACTTGGGTTATTTGTCTGTTTGCTGAGCCTTGAGCGCTTCGAAGGTCTTCAGGATCCCGTAGGCGATGGCTAGGGCGATCCGCAGGGCACAACCCACAAGGGTGAAGGCGACGATGAAACGGTAGAGGGGAGAGATGATGAAAGACGAAGTCGGTCCGTGACACGACTTATAGCAGAGAGGCGGTAGGTTCGACGGTGGAGGGACGGATCTCCGAGGTCACACCGAGGTTCAGAGAGGAATCGAATGTATACGAGCCCACTTGGATAGCTAACAGCTATGGCACGACTCCAGACGAAGGGAAGGTATTACACAAGATATCAAAGCTACCGTTCTAAGACGCGTAGCCGACTCTACTTATACTACTCCAGAGGAGCTTTCAAGCTCAGTGTGAAGTGCCGAATCCTAATACACAGCCGCGAACCCTAATACGAGTAGCCAATGGCAATAAGGCGCATGGCATGAGTCAGAGATAAGGGTCGCGTGTCTGGAACACGAGTCAGAGATAACAGAGATAAGGGCCTAGAGGCGCCCCACATGTAAGTCCACGGGAATGTGATGTCATACCAGTCTCAATTCGTCTAATCACAAGCCCAACACAAGATAAGTCCGGGCGCAAGCTCATCCGGCCTCTTCTGGACGATTCTAGGCAGGTCACATGCCAGGGTCACGTGACGGCCAATCCTTCAGGACCTATTCCCAAGGCTCCTGGTAGTGGTTCTCGTGCGGGGAGGGAGATCGATTGCTCACCACGCGTCTCGAATACACATAGTCTTCTAGCTGCGCCACTGCAGCGTCGATTCTTGCGTCGTCGTAAGGCCAAGCCTCTTGTTGCCAGTCCCACCAAGGGTCCGTAGGCGTACACGCGGACTCCACAACGGGGATATCGGCGGTCGGGGACACATCACGTGGCGAGTCACGTGCCGGCGAAGGTGGAATCGTAACACCAATGCCCAGAGCGACGAGCTCGGGAGCCGTGCCAGTGGTGCGGGAGTCGAGCCCATAGGCTCGATGTCTGTCTCATCCGTCGCCTATCTCCTATGACTCCCGCGCATGTGGACCCAGACTCCCGCCCTCGGTGGTGCGGGAAATGCCTAAGGTACGATGCTACGCATGAGGAGATTAAATGTCCCATGTACGAGATGTGTTGGGATTGTGGGGAGAGAGGGCGCTTCATGTTTCTGTGCAGACACACCTGCCCCCGCACCCCCTCTCCTATTCCCACGAACATCCCTGCTGAGGAGGACTACGCTTACACTAGCGATTAGTTGAAGTCGAGGCGACTTCAATTCTGACGGGGGGGTAATGTTACGATTTCACCTGCTGACTTGATTGTACGATTACGATACGATCCGATGACTCACATCCCGTGACTCTATCTTGCACCTTGCGCCTCGGCGATAGGGTTGGTCGTTTTACGCTTCTTTTCATCCGCTGACCATTTCTGAGGCGCGCATGACTCCGCGAGATCCCCTTGTACCACATATGATTCTTCCCTTTGTTCACGCTTCAGGACTCTTGACTCGTGGTTGCGCCATATTTGCTCCTCGCAAACATCCTGTAACAGTATATAAGTCATGCCTTACCTAGCTTGTATGGTAGACTTGACTTCTTGTGTAATACCACATCGTCTTTGCCTCACGAACGACCCTCGACTCGCCTCTGCGCTTGAGTCCACGCCTTCGCTCGCTTTTGCGCTTGAGCCCTGCCTTTCTACTACTATCCTCGGTTCCAGGGAAACCAAGCGATACTTGTGCATCACCGAACTGAGTCTTGACCGACTCGCGCTCTTCCGATCCTGTGGACTTAGCGCGGTACACGTCGTACCTAACGCCCCAGTGGTGGCGTTACAAAGGGTGCTATAATTAGTTTTGACACTACATCTTTTGCCATTAGGCACAATGGAGAGACCATTGCGGAAGGACACAAGGCGCTCGGGCTATATTGGCTTGACGGACATGCTATGAACGCTGTCCGAGCACCTGCATCTGCTAGCCTTGATGTCTGGCATAGGCGCATGGGACATATGTCCAAAGATGCTCTAAAGAGATATGCTCAGGAGTCAGTAAAAGGACTCCTTATTAGTGATTCCCCAGTGGAAGATGGACTTTGCCTTGGTTGTGAACTCGGCAAGTCTACACGACTACCCTTCCCACCTTCCACAAAACGCGCACAAGAACCCCTTGAAGTTGTTCATAGTGACCTTGTTGGCCCACTACAGAGTAACTCTATCCAGGGCAACAAATACTTGCCATGTTCATAGATGACTTCTCAAAAGCAGCAGTTGTCATCTTTATGAAATCAAAGGACCAGTTTAAGGACGCCTTCCTACACTATAAGGCGTGGGCTGAAAAACAACTCAATAAGCCCATTAAATCCTACACTCGGACCGTGGTGGTGAATACGTCAATAACGACCTTAAGACAATCTTGTCTGACGCAGGAATCGAGCATATGCTCACAATGCCTTATTCTCCACAACAGAATGGAGAGCCGAGCGCTTTAATGCACCATAATGGAAAAGGTACCAGCATGCTGCACCATGCTGGCCTAGCCTCGGCTTTTGGGAACAAGCAGTACAAACTGCAGTGCAAATCTACAATCGCACCCCCACTCGTTCTAATCAGTGGAAACTCCGCTGGAGCTCTGGGATGGTACAGTCCCAGATGTCTCTTACTTTAGAGTATTTGGCTGCAAAGCCTACTATCATGTACCCGAACACAAACGGCACAAATTAGACCCTAAGTCAAGGGAAGCCGTTTTGTGGGCTATGAACCTTTGTCAAAAGGTTACAAACTTGGGATAGACATAGCCGGTGCTTCATCTCTTCACGAGATGTTACATTTGATGAAGACACCTTCCCATCCGCAGTGTTGTGGCTCAACACTCAGAACCTCTCCCCTCCCGTGTCTGGTGAACTCGAAAGAGGCGCTGCCAGCGGTGAGATATTTTTGTAGTGCCTAGCCCGCCTACACCAGCTGTTGCCCCCACAGTGCCTCAGACTACACCAGTCTTTGTATTACCACCTCTGGCACCTGTGGTACAACAACAGCCTAGCACCCCACCTAACTCCTCGCCCACTGCGGCAGACCAGACCATCTACCATACTCCCCCTTCCCAAGCTCCTCCTCCTACAAATCCTGCCCCCACTCGCCGTTGTACTCGCTATTCTAGGCCTCCGGTCATCTCCGCACCTATACCTGCCCCTAACTTCAATAGGGAAGTGTCTCCTCCTAGGGAAACCCCTAGATCTCCAGGAACACTCAGGTGACATCGCCTGCTCGTCCAAGGCGGAGCACAAGGGTACGATTCACGAATCCTCGCTATTTCACAGAGGACAATGATGAATTCGTGCAGGGTAGCAGTAGGCTGGGAATGATGGACCTACTCAATGCTGCTGAGGTCCCTGGTTATAAGGACCCGCAGACTTTCAAGCAGGCCATGGAGTCTGACCAAGCTGTCGATTGGCTTGAAGCGTGCCAATATGAACTGGACGCTCTCGACAAGCTTGCGGTCTGGAGACTTGAACCCCTTCCTGAAGGAAGGAAGGTGGTCAAATGTAAATGGGTGTTCAAAACGAAGGCGGATGGATGCTTTCGTGCTAGGCTAGTGGCAAAAGGGTTTCACCCAACTAGATGGGGGTGGACTTTGACGAAACCTTCTCCCCAGTTGCCCACTTCGAGTCACTACAACTCCTTCTTGCACTTGCTACGCTTGAAGATTGGCATATTCACCAAATGGACGTCAAGTCGGTGTTCCTTCATGGGGAACTGGAGGAGGAAATCTACATGGAGCAACCTGTTGGTTTCGTCACAGCTGGCTCTGAGCACCTTGTGTGCCGGTTACAGAAGGCCCTTTATGGCCTGAAACAAGCTTCCTGCGCATGGAACGTGCAATTCCATGGGGTCCTAGTTGACCTAGGCTTCACGCAGACGTACTCTGATGCAGGAGTATACGTGTATCATCTTCAAGAGGGGGTGATACACTTTTTGTGATCTTATATGTAGATGACATCACTATACTCAGGAGCTCCCTGTCAAAGATCAATGATCTGAAAGCATCTCTATCAAGCAGATATGAGATGACTGATCTTGGTGAAATCCAGTCTTATCTAGGTGTTAACATCACCAGAGACCATGCAAACCGCACCATGGAAATCAACCAATCAGATTACATCCGCGATGTGTTGAGCGCTTTGGAATGTCTGATTCCAACCCAGTATACACCCCTCTTCCCTCTGGCGCTGAGGCACACTTGATCAAATCTGAAGATCAGGCCTCTACTTCTGAGATTAAGAAGTATCAACAGATAATTGGGTCTCTGCTCTATGCGCAAATTGGAAGCAGACCTGATATTTCCTTCACTGTTGCGTGCCTTAGCCAATTGCTTCCAATCCCTCACCTCAGCATTTACGCCTTGCAAAATACGTCATAGCATACCTAAACACTACAAAGGACTATGCGTTATGCTATGCTGGAGGGAATGGTGGAGAAGGCCTTCACGGCTACTGTGACTCTTCCTGGGGAGATCAGGAAGAGAAACACTCCACCTCTCGCTACGTCTTCCCTACTTGCCAATGGAGCCGTTTCATGGTGCACCAGAAAGCAGAAAGACCATCGCACAGTCTACCACAGAGGCAGAGTACATGAGTCTCTCTGAGGCTCAACCAAGCCCAGTGGTACACTACCTTCCTAGGCGAACTAGGGTATGAGGTTCACCTCCCCTATTCCCCTACACTGTGACAATAAGGGTGCTGTAGACCTAGCATTAAACCCTGTCACTGGAAGACGGTCCAAACACCTCCTGATCAAACACCATGTAGTCAGGGAATACGTAGAGATAAAGGTCATAGACCTGATACATACACCCACAGGTGAAATGGTTGCAGATGGACTCACCAAGTCCCTGCCCAGAGACACCTTTGAAAAATGGTCAATGATCTAGGAATGGTGTAAATGGAGCCTCAGGAACATCGTGCTGATAACCAGTCAATGGTTGTCGATCCTTGGTTTAACACCAAAAAGCACATCATGTTCTCTGATCTGAAGAGCTAAAGAAAAACCCTTCTTAGACCCTGAAGAAGTTGGACCTTCACCAACTATAGTCTACAGAATCTAAGGCTTCAAAAAGTAGTCCTGTATCAAGGATCTCATGAAGTACTTAAGATAAAAGTCTCGGATGGAGCGTCATCTGCTCCAGATAAGATAGTCCTGTATCATGGACCATCTTTCAATCTTAATCCCGAACTTCTGTACGACTCTTCAGCTCTTCAAAAGATTATCATCTCCATCTTCTTACATCATCATGGACTGTCCCAATCATGGAGGGATTTGAGACGCAACTGATTCAAGTCACATGTCTCGTGGGATCTGATTGTGTCAGCCCACATACTAAATACGGTATCTGTCCCTTATGGACTAATTTGGACTATGGCCGGACTGGTACGGACCGCTTTTGTTTATCTTTATTGTCAGAGTCATATATGGCTCTTATTGTTCTCTATTGTTAAGATACCGGTATTGTCTGCTTTAGGCAGCTATTGTTCTCTGCCCTCCAATGGCATTTCTCCCTCTGGTGCACAGACCATGTGTATTATGTTTGGATCACCTGTGCGCACAGACCATTCTTACCTAAGTGTCCTGTATATAAGGACTGCTGTCTATGCCTTCACACTTCAGAGTTTACTTCCCCTCTGAAGTGTAAGTCCCTTTTACTTTCTCTCTGCACTACCTTTACTCATAGACATTCCATAGTAACTTGTCTACTAGGTGTGTATATATAAAGAGTTTACTTCCCCTCTGAAGTTAACTTGTCTACTAGCATTTTTGCTATTCCTCTCTTCGCTTGTTAGTTCTGCGCTCAACAAAACTTTGCCAGGGAACATCACCAACAGCTAGTCCATCAATTGCCGCATACAGGTCGGTGTGGTCTGAGAATGGCACGCTACCGTTAGATCACTCCACAATATCCAAAAGCGCGTCAACGTCCCCTTCCGACATGTGAGCCTTGTTGTACAGCAACTCTGCCATTTCAAACCCCTCCTTGCTCTCAAACGCTCCCCAATTGGTTGAGTTCGCGGCAGGTGGGGAAGACGGGCGCAGTTGTTCTGCCGGTGTTGGATGGCTACCATCCTGTCGGCAAGGTTTGCCTATCAACGAGATCATTAATCGATGGATTGATGGAGAAGAGTCCCTCACCGTTGATTTTCAAATGAAATGAGTAGCATAAGCCTGGAACCTCCGAAGTAAAAGGCACTCGTCTCGTGTGCCCAGCTGGTGGTGACAAGGAGAGGTCTGTATCGATGTCGAATCTGAGCCTGCCGGGCATGGAGTGGAGATCATCAAGTGAGGAGAAGAACGGGCAGTGGTGGGGGTCAGGGACAGGAGGACGATGAGTGGAGGCATAAGAATGTTGAGAACCTTCGCAGGCGGAGCCCTGAGCGCTGGGGTCTGATTCAGATGAGGTTGCCTGATCTAATTCGTTTGCTGGCACATCCGAAAGGTCATCAGACTCTAACTTGTCCAAATAGATCGTATAAAGGTGCGGAAGAGGATCTAAATATATGGTCAGTACAAAACTACGCGCCCGCAGGACACGGCTTGGGACTGACCGTCTAAGTCATCTTCAGGGTTCCAATTTTGGTGAACAAGAAGTTGGTGCTTTTTGAGGCTGAGGCTAGAACTAAATGACCTTCGACAGTGTGGGAAGGTACAACGAATGTAGGAGTTCTCGATTGCCATCTGTTCTTCGCGGTACATGGAGGCTGAAGAAAAAGAAAACTTTGTGAACAATGACGAATCAAGGCGCAATTACTAGCTAGTACTTACATTACATTATATTTACACTAATAATTATTTGGTCAAATTACTAGAATTGTATTAGTACGACTATCGAACAGAATATTATATTAACTAGCGACTGTGGACTGGCCTGTGTGCTTCGGAGTCTCATCCACCATCCCAAAGCTGGCCTGGTTTCGAGCTCATGCAAGAGGGGGTAATGGAGAGTGCGAATAGAGGTCACAGTCTAATAGGTCAGAGAGAGCGCAATCGAAATAGCAATCTATGTGTCAGCAAAGCAAAAATGTGTCAGCAAGGACTGCCAGATGCGTCGCAAGGGGTTGCGCAGGCCTCTGCGCGGCGCGAGCTGTTGCATATGAGTCCATGGCAATCATGGATACGTCGGTGTGGAAGTGCTAAGGCCGCGCGCAAGTGCGGGGAGGTCGGGAGTGGCTACATGGAGCCTAAGGGTTGGGTGGTCAGGAGTGGTCGGAAATGGTCATGCACAATTCAGCGCAGCGCGAAACTTTGATAAGTGGCCATCGGGGTCGGGAACGCGTCGGGTTAGAGTTACTAAGGTCGCGCACAAGTGAGGCACAGTGGGGAAAGCAATGGATGAGCTTCACTGAGCTTCAACCTGCGTCGCAATGAAAGGTCAGTCTCTGCACACACTGAGTGGAATGACGAGTTGCAAATAGGGGTCAGAGTACTATTGAGCCCATACCTGTCCTGAAGAAACAACCACCGGAAGCCGAATGGGTGCGACGACGCTGTGCGACTGGGTCGACATGCCCATCCACATCCATAATCGCAAAGCTGACCTGGTTTCGAGCTCATGGGGGCAGTGGAGAGTGTTAGCAAGTTGCGAACAGGGGTTCACAGTCTCTGCAGACACAACAGGGGCAGCCAAATGGAGGGGCAGCCCGAGCAAACAAATTGGGCTGTCAAACGCAAGAGACAGGCGGACGTGAACAACAAATTCTTACAGCAAAATGTGTCAGCCGCAAGACAGAGAGGAAAGCGACTGTTGGCCATCAGCGAGGAGGCACAGATGGAAGCAGGGATGGAAAGGTGTTTGCTCACCCATGTACTCATGCGAAAGTGTGATAACACGGTTGAGAGGTCGGAGAACGGGACATCCTTAGACAAATAGGGGTCGTAAAATGCGGCACAAGGGGTCGCGCAGGCCCCCGCGTGGCGCGGGCTGTCATATAAGAGTCCACCGCGATTGCGGAGACATCAGTGTCGAAGGCCTAAGGCCGCACACCAGTGCGGCGAGGTGGGGAGTGGCTACATGGAGTGTGAGGGTTGGAGGTCGGGAGTGGTGGTCGGAAATGATCATGCACACTTCAGCGCGGCGTGAAAATTTGGATACGTCTCCGCGGGGGTCTGGAACGCGTCTGGTTCGACTCACTAAGGACCGCGCGCAAGTGCGGCACGCAGGGGAATGCGATGGGTTGAGCTTCACCGAGCTCCAAGCTGCGTCACAACGAAAGCGGTCACAGTCTCTGCGCTTCAGTGGAAGTGTAGCAAGTTGCGAATAGGAGTCAGAGTACTTGAGCCCATACCTGTCCGAAGAAACGACCGCCGGAAGCCGAATGGGTGCAACGACGCTGTGGACTGGGTCGACATAGCAAATAGTAACTTTTGCTCGCTGCGAACACCGAGTCGAATAGTACTGACAGTGCAGCTTTAGAGCGACCGTCGCTTCCCGATATAGTGCGTATGCAACTGCCGCGGGCCAAATTGATGCTGCCAGTGCGAGAACGACTAGCGCCAATGTAAGCCGATGCGACACTGTGACGGCGCTCGTTCTCCTCATCCGCACCTTTCGTTCCAACCATCACAAACAAGGGATGGAAGTGAGTTGTCTCCGGCATATCCCCTTAGACCAGGGATCCCCGTGAGCTCATCCCGAGTTCCCCTCTGTGGGCAGTGGACACGTATCCTCTTGGATCGGTATTTCATCGCGTATTCCTTTACCACAACGAACGAGTCACCAAGCCATACAGCTACATCTACATCGTCGATCATCCTAGTTGGAGGACCATCGTCCCGCTCGACAAGCCGCCAGTCACTGTTCCTCAAGAGGAAGACCTTCACGCATTCATAGCATTGAACGGGGATCTAGCCCCTCACCCAGCTGAGTACACCAACGCAATCACCAATCGCCTGTTCTATCGACCGTTTAGGATCGCTGCATCAACTGAAGCCTAAGTCAGGCAAACGTCTGTGGTAGACGTTACACAAGGTATGTCATATCAAAAATACCTGGTGTAGAAGTAATACTTACATGCTATAGATGCCGTATAAAATCGCTGCTTGGATTTTGGGGGTGGTTGTTTTTGTGGGTATTGGACAATATCTTGTCGGCCCAGTGGAGGCCTGGTACGTCGTGTTTCATGCTATGAGGCCTCGCTAATCGCTCCTAGATGAGAAATGCCAACGTTTGGATTGCCGTTGGATTCAACACGACGGTCCAGCTCTACTGGGATGGGGGGCTGATTGAGCACAATCTTGCCCCGTTCTCGGTTCGTCATACCTCGCGATCAAGTCGTGCCGGCGGCTTGAAGGGGAGGAATATTAGTAGGCGGAGTAGTAGATGTAAATAAATTGGATGATAAGGCATCCGTTTTCGTTGAAAAAAAAAAAGGATCTTACTTTTCGACACTAAGTCACCTTGTGAGCGCGCCGAGACTCATTCGAGCGAGGCGTTACGCGATAAGATGTACAGCGATAAGAGATCCTGGCTCGCACGCACTTTATTTGAAGATCATATATATCAGGGTCTCATTTGTAAACAGGAATCATAGAAGGAATGACTCTCAGCTAGCACAACGAAGTGGTGAGGATGCGTGGGAATATCATCCGACACCATCTAAGTTTCCTGTTGCGGGCTTCGCGAACGCCCCAATCTCTTGAGTTTCCGGCTAGTTCCGTCGTGCTGACGTGATGCTAAATCATCTTCCTCTGAAGATGTGAGCTCCGAGATACAATGGAGGCCGATTGGAGGGCACGCCGACTGGAGCTATGCCCTTCGTTATACTGAACCATCCACCCTTTGAGTGCTTGAGGGTGACCGGTGACCCCATATCTACAAATTCCTCTCCGAGAGATCAGCATTTCTCAGTAAAGACCACACTTCAATTGGATAAAGCAAAAAGTGCAATGTAATGTTCTGAGTAGTTTACTCATGCATGATCTGGTTCATCAGCTCCGATAGCATATTAGGGCATGTGTGCAAGCAAGGTCAGATAACTCACAAGGGGCCATTGATCGACTCAGGGTGTAACGATATGGTGCAAAAATTGGGAGATGACTGCGACGAGGCGAAAGACTCCTGGTGAGGGCGCACGTGTGGGGGCGATGTTGGCAGGGAAGGACCGTATGTTTGCAATGATGAAGGAAAACACTGGAAGAAGGATCAGTGTATAAGTTCGTCATGCGATTCACATTACAAGACGTTGGGATGAGACCACTCTCCCCGAAGAAGCGAAGCATGAAGCAAAGTGACAAGTGCATGTGACATGTGACATGTGGCCACTTGGGAATCTTGAACCCCGCTCTTAATCTCGAATCCGCTGCTCCAAGTTGGTGCCAATTACTGTTCGTCCTACTCCATCCATCTGGCAAGAAAGTCTCTCTATCACTCGTCACCAACCCATCACATTTGGAAGTCCGTGACATGGTTGTCCTCAGAAAAACTCACACGATCCAATTTTTTGTAAAATGACGAAGTTAGCCATACTAGTAGCACTGCCATGGGTTTTGCTTCACAGCGATGCTGCTTTCGCAGGACAGGACATCGTCTAGCACGAAACTACATGCTTCCACAATCTCTTGTCCTATGGCACTGGCGGCACAATCCATCTTATCGTCAATAACTTGGAATCATTAGATTCACTAACGACCCGCGTTTCTCACGATCAACGCCGTATCCTTCCGATATTGCCAAATCCATCGATGCACCTATTTGAATCTTCCACGTTAACTGACAACACAGAGGTCGTCACATTTGTTTGTCAACTCGCGGCCGATTACCGTGTCAAGTACAAGAAGGATGTCGTCTTGGATATCGTCTATTACTGGGGCTACGGGTATAACGAAACCGATCATTCCAGCTCCACCCTGTGGCCACGGATGTACCAAGCGACCGCAACCCACTCTCCTGACAGTGTACACCAGATTCCTCGTCAGGTGGGGCACTTTCAGTCTGGGGTTTTCTCAAGATGGCGGCCGAAGGTGCGAAAGATTACGTCCCGATGAATAAAGAATGCCTCTCGGCCTCATGGCCAGGTTTCCCCCTCCCCAAAGCAACTTGCAGGGCAGATCCTTCCAACTCGATGACGAGACACCGAGAGGATGGTGAGAACGCATTGCCATGTACTACTAGTATACGTTTCTCCATGCATCTGGAAGCAGTGCTACGGGCCTCTAACGGTGAGGTAATAGTCCGTTACGGCCTCACCTGCCAGTAAACGAAATTTAAACCTTTGCATGGCCTGCTCGACCAGCTCTCTGAGCTCTTCGACGAATTGAGCAGTTATCCGCGTCTTCGCCGGAAAGAAGCTCCAGACAGAGGCGACCTTCAAAACCGTACTGCTCAATTGGGAACTGTGCTCGACCCGTCTCCGCTGATATTTCCCCCCATTAGAAGGAGCTAGTCAATCAATAGACAACTTTGGTGAGGACTTTCTCAGCCTGCGCGAGCTTAAATTGCAGCCGAGTTCTTTCATCTCGCTTAACTTCGCAAACATGCTTAGGTGTCGGTTCGTCGACACCAGTCGGATGATGGGCTCTGCACTAGTGAACTCCTAACATACATTCACAATCTTCTTCTCGAAGTCATTCAGACCGCTCCTGTGTTTCGCGATGTCATCAATGATGTACTACTACCAGTACTTTCGAGGTCCTGAATGTAAGACATGCTGCTCTCGAAAGGAAACAAGAAGACGTTCGCTGACGTTTGCTAGATATTTCACGGTTATTCCGTAAGTACATCCGGCGCCCATTGCGACGGTCCGATGCGCATGGCTTCATGTAGCCTATGAGGGGCTTTCATGCTGGAAATGAGTGACTTGCCAGACTCGGACCCAGTGATTCCAGATCGCTCCAGGAACCGGTTATGTTATAGTGACTACACTTTCACGTTTTACAGTATTTAAACTGTAATTGCAAAAGCACCCGAAGAAAAAAAAAGCTTATTCAAGTTGCACCAATTAATTCTAAAAAGAAAAAGTAACCGTCGGTTGGTGAGAGCGGCAAGTGTGTGGCAAGTACAGACAAATAAACTTGAAATGCCGTGGTTAGTAGGATACACGGGTTTCCAACCACACCCTAACGTCCTTTCTAGCACTGAAGAGTCCAGCTCACTGTCGGTACGATGTCCAACGCTACTAACTCTGGTGACAGAATGACTACAAGAGGTGACACCAAGGGGAAGATGTCCAAAGTCATGGCCATTGTTCGCTCTGGTGGTATTGAGGACTCGGATTTACCTGAAGATGGCAAGACGGCAAAGAAAAGTAAGAAGTCAAAAGGTGTCAAGAAGTCCCCCACCGGGACTGAGGACGCGGGCACAAGCAAAAATGCCAAGACGTCCAAGAATGTTCCGGTTTCCCAGTTAGCAGAACTTGAAGATGCATTCATGAAGAAAGCGGTAGATGCACGCTCGAGTCACCCTCGTCGCTGGACGGTTGACTCGGAGGACAGCAGAGCTAAAGCGCCTGACTCTGAATCTGAAAACGACGGCGGTGAGTGGTGCAGTATATAATGCTTCCAACCACATATAATTGACGCGACTTGGGATCTAGTTGACGAGACTGCCGAGCACAACGAGCGTAAGTTCCCTTATTTCGTCTCATTTCCAAGGCTTGTTTTACAAGCTCAAACTCGACCTCCAAATGTTTTCACAGGACACTCTGATGCCAGGTTGTACGCCCAATACGCCCGGCCCCAGGCCGCTACGCCTCGACCTGTCCATCCCCAGAAGGGCACTGGCGAGGAAAGTCGGTCCGAGGACCTAGGTACTGGTGCGAAAGGTCGGGACTGACGAAACTATCTTCACTGCTGACCGTATTTAATTAGCTCCTCAAGTAAAAGAGAAAGCGGCTGTAAGGGAAGCTGTCACTCGGGTTGACGCTGAGACGGCGAACGCAGGTATGATTCGTAGGGCATATCCAGGCGCCAACTGACGTCGCAACCGCATAGACGAGACTGGGGCCAATACCGATAAGATCATCAAGGCGTCATCCAATTCCAAGAGTGCTCACGCCGTGGCTACTCGCCCTATCCACAAGGAGACCCAGAAGCCTGACAAGGGCCCGTTGAGCAACTACGGACTTGAGGGCGACTCAGACTGACGATGAAGAGTCAGACTCAGACGGGCCACCACCGAAAAACAGTAAGAAAAAGGCGGCAGGAAAGAAGAAGAAAAAGGGAACCAAGGCGAAATTAATACGAGAACAGATCAAGTCCAATCGCAAGCTTGTCACGGAAGCTCAACCCAGCTTGGAGGTAAGCGATAAGGGAATGCTTTCGGAGTTCGCTGACAAGCGCCCTTATTTTTTTCCCAGAACGGTGGCAAGCAAACGTAAGCATGTTGTCTTTTTCTTCTCTTTTGCCCTCAATGAGCTATCTTTGTTCTTTCACAATCGCAGGTTCGATATCCCTGATACAAAGAAAAATATAAATGCTAGTGTTGCAAACTGGCGTCATCGTCTCTCACCGCCCAACTCACCGCCTCCCGACTTGAAGAAACAGAAGGTTCTGTCAGTGAAGGCGGGCACTATCGTATCCAAAGTTACCTCTAAGGCCAAATCCACCTCTGCCAAGTCCGCTTCATGTGCGATCGTATCCACATCTACCTCTAATGTCCTTGCGAAACCGGCACGCAGAGCCAAACGTCGATATGAAGAACTCGAATCTGCAAGTGATGCCAGTGACGAGGTTGAAGGGATGGCGCTTGGAGGGATGGATGATGACTACGACGACGCTCTGGAGCAGGCCGCTGCCGTTTTGAGCCCCTTAAGGGCACCAGCCGCCAGCACAAAAGAATAAGGTACGTCATTCATCCTCGCGATAATCTGTTTACGGCTGTCTCATGGCATTGCAGAAAAGCCTCGACATACGCACTGGGATCGCAAGTCCCACTCGAACAAAGAAACCGAAGAAGTGAAACAACAGCGAACTCCCCGGTGGCGCGCTTGACTCTGGAAGGTGGTCGGGCGTCTTCATACCTACTTTTCTTCGATACCTTGGTGGCATGGAGAAAGATATCTGGGCCTTCAAACGACAGAACGCCGTGCATGTATTACAGGCGATTTGGAACACGGTTTACGCAGGAAGTACCAATGGGAGCATGTCGAAAATTAAGCATCTGGTCGAGATAGGCGGCGCCGTGCATGAAGTGGTACGGTAACTCGTCATATCCTTGACATACACTAAATCTTCTCAGTCCGTCCAGCGAGCCACAGAGTGGCGAAATGCAATCGGCGCAACTGGACTCTCCATCGTTGGAGACTTCATGGATTCAACAGGTCTCGATACTACTGAAGCCCGCCGGGAAGCCGCAGACCAATTGCTCGCCGATGAGCAGGTATGTTTATCTCAAAACAAAGGATGTAGTGGAAGATGGGGTGCCAGCGGTAAGAAAATTATCTTATATACGCCTGTGTGGTCATTGAAAAATATACTAGGTTAAACGTGCTGGTCGCTATCAAGGCCCTGCTGGTAGTCCTCACGTTGGCGCAATGCTGGATCGATTTCGAGGGTTCTGTCGAAGTATCCGGTTACGTTGACGACGACGACTTCCCGTATGCGGCACTCGTTCTCAGCGCGACCTCGGTAAGCCTTGTTCATTGTACCATAATGATCAATCTACTTATGAAGCGCAGGTACATCGTGCTCTTTGGCTCTGGGCCAACGGATACATCAGCAAGGAGAGTTACGATGCCGCATTAAGCCAAAAGAAGAGCGGTATCCTCAAAGTGCTGGGCCCAGATGGCAAGTGCACGAAGACCACAAACTTCAGCAAAGAGCAATGGGAAGAGATCAGCGACATTCACGTCCGTGACGTCTGGTCTGTTGAGCAAGAGAAGCTTCAAGTCATCCGAGGAGACATTAACAAGGCTGTCGATCAGATCCGCAATCGCAAGCCAACTAAGCGCAGGGCAAGTAGAAGGGAAGCGGATCGGTCGGTGAAGAAATCTCGCGGCCTTGAACATGATTGCCGAATTGCTTCGTCTGATAGCGATTTTTGGTCTGTCCCATTTTTTTTGGCTGTGGCTGTTCTGATCTTGTCTCCCTATTAGATGTTTCAGCATGCGCGCGTTCTTACTGTGTTGTAAACTCATTTTGTTTGTCCCTCAGTTCAAGTTGTCACCGCGACCGGCACGGTATTCGTGCACTTTGTCCATCTTTTTGAAATACCAATTACTACATTTTGACCGTTTCGTTCAACATGTGTGCCCCTAGGACCCACAAACAAGGTGGAAACATGGCGGTAAAGTATTGACTCAAGTATGGCAGGCAAGCGCATCTTTTTGGTAATACTAGCAGGTCGGGCTCTCCCTGTCCTCCCTTGCCATCCGAGTCCTTGCCAGCCGTCATCACGTCATCCTTGCCCTCATGCGGGAGAATGAATCTGAAGTGATACAAGCGGCCTATATGCTCAAGGTTATTCCGAAGTGCAAGCTCTCCGGAACACTTCTCGCGATCGAGACTGTCATTGGCCGAACCTTCAAGTTCTCGACCTGAGAGGGAACAATCGAGGGAACAATTTCATCCTTCAGGTAGTACGTGCCTGCTTTCGTGACAGCAGAAATTGTGCGTGAATGGTTTCTATGCTCAGGGCGATCAGACAATTGTACTCACTATGTACTGCAGGAGTATTACCGCCGGAGACCTCGATGAACTTGAAAGGCTTTACTACTAGTCTGGATGCGGTTCTGTTCTACATGGCTGAGCTCGTATACACTTCACTTCTGTCCTTCTCGATCATCCGTCAACTTTCATCCACCAGCTCATAGCACTTCGAACACAATTCAAGGGGTGACCCTCGCCCGTGCTCTTGTCCCCCTACACACCACTGCCGGACTCGCCAATTGTAAGGATAGCTTGGTCACAGGCTGTAAAACTGCTTGTTTTCGCCCAGTTTGGATCTCAACATCGTGTTCCCACGGCATCGTGTCAACACTCCTCGTCCTCGCACTTCTCCCATCCCTCCTCGCCACACGTTACTTCACTCACTTACCACTTGGGGTACAGGTCGGTCAGGTCCTTCGCCATCGCCTCTGCTACCTGCCCATACCACATCGCTACCTGACTTACTACTCCCACCTCCCGTACTTCCGTCTGCCCAAGTGTCGCCACCGTCCAACTCGTCCCCTGTGTTCTCACCCTCACCCTTGCCCTCACCTTTCGTGCCTCCGTCTGTTCATTCACGGCGGCGACGTGAAGATGGCCACGGTGGCGACGCGAAGACGGCCACGGCGGCGACGCGAAGATGGCCACGGTGGCGACACGAAGACGGCCACGGCGGCGACGCGAAGGCGGCCACGGTGGCGACGCGAAGATGGCCACGGCGGCGACGCGAAGGCGGCCACGGTGGCGACGCGAAGACGGCCACGGCGGCGATGCGAAGACGGCCACGGTGGTGACGCGAAGACGGCCACAGCGGCGATGCGAAGGCGGTCACGGTGGCGACGCGAAGACAGCCACGGCAGCGACGCGAAGACGGCCACGGTGGCGACGTGAAGACGGCCACGGCGGCGACGTGAAGACGGCCACGGTGGCGACGCGAAGACGGCCACGGCGGCGACGCGAAGGCGGCCACGGGTGGCAACGCGAAGACGGCCATGGCGGCGACGTGAAGACGGCCACGGCAGCGGCGCGAAGATGGCCACGGCGGCGACGTGAAGACAGCCACGGCGGCGATGCGAAGACGGCCACGGCGGCGATGCGAAGACGACGTGAAGACAATCACAATGGCAGTGGTATCGACGACGACCATAACGGCGGCGATGCTGGTGATGGCGAAGGCGGCGCCAGGGAGAGCTATGATGGCGATGATATTAGATAGTTAGTTATATTATGCTTTGTGCCGTAGTATAGTAGTAGTAATCCGTAGTACAGTAATACAAAACCAGTCAACCCCCGACCCATACCCGCGGGAACCCAGTACCCTTGCGGGTATGGGTTTTCCAGGTATGGGTAGCCCTCGTCAAGGTTCAAGTTAGTACCTGGGCCATTCACTAATTGTCAAGAAAAGTAAAGTACACTCTCGGAAAGCATTGTGGAAAGGTGAGAAAAGGTAAATAGAAAGACGAGGGGATTTCTTTTGGAAAGTAGGGGGTACTTTCCACTAAGTGTACTTTTATTACTTGAGGAAAGTGAAAAAAGTGCGAAAAAGCACTAAAAAGAAAAACATATGTTTTCCTGATGTCGTCTTTGCCTCCCGAACGACCCTCGACTCGCCTTTGCGCTTGAGTCCACGCTTTCGCTCGCCTTTGCGCTTGAGCCTTGCCTTTCTACTATTATCCTCGGTTCCTGGGAAACCGAGCGATACCTGTGCATCATCGAACTGAGCCTTAGCTGGCTCGCGCTCTTCCAATCCCGTTGACTTAACGCGGTACACGTCATACCTAACGCCTTCGTGGTGGCGTTACAGAGGAGATGGTGTGACCATGAGACAACGACGGTGGTAATCACCCTGAGGCGACAGACAATTATGGCAATAGCACCGAGAATGAGGTTTCCGGGAAGCTCGATCTGTTACTGTAAGCCTGTAACATCTTGGGCCCTGAAATCGGCCATACTCGCCTCCTACTGGTCCGGCTACAGGCTACCTGCTTTACCGCTTGCTTTCGCCCTCCTGCCCTCGTGTTTCCGTCATCATACGCTAATATCTACCCTTAACCCAATGTTTGTGCCTTGTTGCCTTCTGCCTCGTCATACTCTACCTTGTCGTTCTCTTCCACGACATTGTGGCATCGTCTCGAACGTATGATCGCATCACCCGCCCTCACCATCTCGACCCCAGACACAGGACACCCCGATGGCCTTGCCTCGGGAAACCTGCCCAATCCCCGTCGTCGTGCGTCATCGTATCTCATTTTCTTTTGCCTCTTTGAAAGGTTCTTTCCATCGCTTCCTTTTACTTAGACATTCGTTCTTCGCATAACTTGTATTCACGCCCATATCCTTTTCTCTCATTACTCGTGTCTACTGTCCCCTTACTCATTGTACTTCACTTGGACTGCCTTGTACTTTCTCCTACTCCCTCACTATACATCTGACTTAGTTAAATTTAGTTTGGAACGCGTTGATTACAGGCTCGCATGCATACATAAACTGTTCATCTTTGACTGGAGAATATTCACCGTTGTTGTTCACCCCTTTCTGTTTGCCTAGCCCGCCTCTAAACCCTTAGCTGCTACCGCCTTTGACTTCCGAGCTGCTGACCTCAGAAGTCCACCTCAACGTCTGAGCCTCTACTCGGAGCCTTCAACAACCCAAGTTGCTGACCGTGGTCCCTCGCCTTCGTTTCCCAGCTGCTGACCTTGGGAACGCCCCACCCCGCCTTGTCCTTCGCCTACCCAGCTCAACGTCAGAGAACGCCCGCCTCGCCTTGGCCATTACCTACGTTACCTTTTAGACCCCCACTCACCCTCTTCGCCTCGTTCGCCCCACCTTCCATCCTCCTTGCTTCCTTTTTGGCTCACCGCCGTCCTTGCGCAGGTCTTCCTTGAGGTAGGCGATTGGAATTCCAGGTAAGCACGCAGTAAAAACTCAGCCACTCCCACCGAAAGACAGCGACTCTGCGCTGATCTATTCAGAAGCGACAAAACGGAACGTGTAGAGGAATTTGAAACAGACAACGCGCCACATTCTAGTATGCGACAGATTCTACAGACTACATTGAGTCGAGGATTGGTTCAATAGTCTCAACATCAGTGTCCCCAATGTCTAGTGACTGTACGAGGACGTCGAAATGTTGCGCTGCCTGTGTGACGGCAGAGATATGCCCATTCCTGTAAGCACTTTTGAGTAATTGAAGCCCCTCAAAAATTTCCGGGGTCAATGAGTTTCTTCGTGTGAGCAGCCGGTTATTCCCCCACTGCTAAATGCACGCTCCGATGGTGTCGCGGATCCCTGAATTGGGAGGTAATCCTGTGCGATCCTCTTCAGTGTAGGGTACTTAGCGTCACTCTGGATCTTTTAGATGGTGTATTTGTTAGAAGTAGCACCCAGCACATGTAGACAAAAGAACTAAACTTACCCCCCACCATGAAACAACATCCGTCGTGGGCTCAACCCCCGACTTCAGGTATTGCTCGAGCTCATCTCGAGGATTGCCTTTGGCCTTCTCTTGCTGTCGCAACGTCTTGATGGTCTCTTGAAGGTAGGAACTGCCATACTGAGTTAATGGCCTAGATATGGGTGATACGACAGTATTTTCTGTGTGTGTTGTAGTTTCGGGTGCGATATAATAACTGTTGAACTAAAGTTGCAATCAGTCTAAGAAATAAGGAGCCGGAAAATATCACGAACCACTTTCTCAAGTTGCTTCATAGCACTAGCGTATTGCTCACGATCCCACTTGGCTCGGAAATAAAGATTCTTGAAATTTGGATCAAGGACTAACAGTAGTTAGGTCAAAATTAATGAAGAACGGAGCGAGAACATACCAACACAAGCAAAATAAGTTACACATGAGCCTTCAACACGACCGTACCATTTATGAAGGCTCTTGAGTCCTTCGTTGAGCGCTTCCTTCAGTTCATGGTATTGAGCACGATTGACCTAGTGTTGCGGCAGCTTGGAGCTGGTGTTTTTCTATCTTGTGAAATAAAATTCGGAAAATATGGAAATATTTGGGGAGGTCGACCTTCTCAAAAGCCGAGGGAACCTCTGCCAACTCTAAGCGATCTGATCAAAATTTCCTGACTTATTTGACATTAGCTGAGAGGCATCAGCTAATACCCTTCAGCTAATGTCAAATAAATCAACAATGGCTGATCAAATTGCTTAGAGTTGGCAGAGGACCCCTCGGCTTTTGAGCAAAGCCAGCTCCTCAAATATTTTCAGATTTTTCCTAATTTTATTCCAAAAGTTAGAAAATGCCAGCTCCGAGCTGCCACAACACTAATTGACCATCTTTTCCCAGTTCGCAATGAGGTACTCGAAAGCTGAGACCACACGCCAGACAGTTGGGGTGCGCTCTTTTGAGAATGTCTGCTGGGCATCAGAAAGCTCCTGGTAGGGCGTGAACAAGAAATAGAAAGAGAGAACGGGAGAAAAGACATACCCTTATGGAGTCTTTGATAGTTGCGAGCTGCCCCCAGTCTCTCTCGGTCAACTGGAAGTCAGCATAACCCTGCTGTCTGGACAACTTTGGTACTTGGTCGTTTGCATCTGCGAGCAAAACAAATTGTTCAATTCCCTGTAGGAAATGGGTATCAGTGTTCATCACGGTTTGAGATCGTGGAAATACGATGCGCACCTGTCTGAGTTTGAGGAACCGGTCAAGGAAGGTGTAGAGGGATCCCCAACGAGTTTGGATCCACAAGAGCAACTCCAATGGAGAGACATTGACTTGCTTGCAGGCCTCTTTGAAGTAAGTCCTAGCCCGGGGTGAATTACGAATCTGTAGCGCAACACGGGCACATTAGCGTGAAGACAAATCCAATGTGGAAGGGACATACCTGTGTGACTAAGGCGATCGCTTTGGCAAGTGAACCACTTGAGTCGAATACTTCCCCGTCCGAGTCGTCATCAATGCCCTCAGGGTCTGACCTAGAAGTCTCGCCAGGGTTCTCGCAAATGGTGGAGTCAGAAGCTAGATCGGGCGCAACCTTCTGTATAAAGTGCTTCGCTGCGAGGTGAAGCGAGTGCTCCATGCACCTAAGAGTGAGTTAGAAAGTATTATTGTGTTAGGCCCGTCCTAACGTGCTTGACTTGAGCGAAATACAGTGGCGAGGTAAGCGTGGGGTGACTTAGCAGAAGTAGATACGCGTCTGTAGTAAGAACGCGATCGTCCACAGCACTGGGGCGATGTCCACCAGGCGTATATGTAGTCTTGCGAGCCGCCAGACGAAGGTCAGCCGCACCAGGAGACCGAGAGAGAGAGAAAGGCAGACGACTAAGAGGAATTGGAGAATGATGCGAGTGATTCAAGAAGACCAAGCTGGGGAGCTCGGTCTTCGTACAGCCTAGTAAATATACAGTTGACGAGGGGCTTTGAAGCTCCTCCTGAAAGTAGGGTACCCTATAGCGATAGTAGCTCGAACCCTACTACGACTATCCTAGGTGTGAGTCAATGTCTGATACATGTGATACTTCCTCCTCCGCTGACTGATACGACTGTCCCTGACTAATACTAGGGTAGTCAGAACCCCACGAGTCTGTAGTCCATACTGATGAGTCCGATCGTAACATCACCCCTCCTTCAGGTGCGACGCCCCGACGCTCCGAAGCCCTCCTCCTCGTATAAGATCCTAGTGCACGTGGCCTGCGCTGCGCCCCTGCGCCCTCGGCGTGTCTTCTTCCTCGTCAACTCGTAGTCCACCATAGTCCAGGCCTCGTCCTTGATACGCTCCAGCGCGTTGGCCATCTCCAGCCTGCGCCAGCTCGCTGACACCTTACCCTGGATCTCCCCCACCGCAGCGATGAGGTCATCGATCCGCTGGTTGAGGCGTTGCAGCTCGCGGTCGGCGGCGCGGTAGCAGGTGACCTCGCCTGAGAGCGAGACGTTGTGGAGGGAGGAGAGGCAGCGGTCTACGCGCGCCTGGTCCTCAAAGCCTTCGGTGAAGAGGACCATGTCCTCGTTCTGGTAGATGGGCTTGCCACCGTAGTGGTAGCGGGGTGCGGCGTAGAGGGGGCGAGCGTAGACCTTGTCCGACTCGTTGATGATGCCCACCACCATGGGGTCCGGGCCCATGATGACCTGGTGGTAGCGGGCTTCGCGCTCGACCCCGTCGGGGGAGACAATGCGAAATGGGAGGTAGTCTGCCCCGGCGTTGCGCGTGAAGCCGGCAGGGGTGCGTGTGTTGAGGACAGCCAGAGGCTGGTGAGTTGGTCCTCCCATCACTCCGAGGTCCCGTTTGTACATGGGGGATCCGTCGGTGTTGAGGGAGTATGGGGTTTCACGGGGGTCGTCAGTATCGGTGGTCGAGAGAATATGGGGGTTGCGCAACTGCGTAGTCTCCGTCTGCGTCCTCCCCGAGCCCCCATTCATCCTCGCCAATGTCCGCCGGTGTCTCAGCTGCTGCATCCGCAGCTGCGCCCTCTGTAGTTGCTCGTCCCTCCACTCCCGGACGATCTCCTTCCATGGCCGTACTGGCCCGAACTCGGTGTGGTATCGGGACAGGTCCAGGGTCACCGTGTCCGTCAGCGTGTTGAATGAGGCGATTTGACGCCGGGCCTTCGAGTAGGGTGTGGTCTGCTTCCGCGCCGTTTCCCTCCTTGTAGGTGCCAGGCTGCGCCTCGGGGGAGTCAGCGATCCCTCCGACGGTGGGGTCGGGGAAGGAGCTGAGCACGGCGATGGCATCCTCGCGGGTGACGGGTCTGCGGGGAGTGACGAGGCTTTGGACCACCGTGTCGATGGTGGACTGTGAGGGCAGGGAGCAAGAGGACATGGTGCGAAGGAAGACAGGATGAGTGTGAGTAGCAGGGGTTGCTGTGGGACTTAGCTCGTCCTGGGCCCTCTTTATATGTGTTTCTCGTAGGGGGTTGAGCGCCTTGAAGTCTCGAATTGCCTGGTCGGCGAATACTTCGCTCCGGTCGACCCACTGATTCTCCAAGTCCGGGTATCCCTTCCATTTTACCAGGTATTGGAGTTTCCGGGTCCTCCCGAACCTTCGTGAGTCTAGAATCTTCTCGACTTCATACTCCTCTTCTCCGTTTACCAGATCTGGGGGTGGGCGTTGATAGTTAGCCCCATGCGTAGTGGTCTCCTGATATCTGGTGAGAAGATCTGTGTGGAACACCAGGTGGATGCTCCACTGCGTGGGAAGTTCGAGGCGGTAGTTGACTGGGGACATCACCTGTGTCACCCTAAAGGGGCCGTGTCTCTTGGGCGCAAGCTTTGTGGTTGGCTGGTTAGTACGTAGGTGGCGTCCTTCTAACCACACGAGGTTTCCTTCCTTGTACCTGGGCGTATCCTTGTGTTTGATCCACGATTTTTGCGCCTTGATAAGGAGGGTCTTGGCCTCAGTTCTAGCTTCTCGGAACTGATCGATTTGTAATGCCACTTGTGGGATGGGTGATGGCCTATCGATCCAATCAGCGCGCGGGTTGTACCCCATTAAGAGGTAGAAAGGGGACTTCCTTGTGGTCTCGTGAGGCCAGTTGTTGTGTGTGAATTCCACAATAGGGAGGTACGCCGCCCAATTGTCCTGTCGCTCGTTGGTCCAGAATCGGAGATACTGTTCCAGCCATTGGTTTGTTTGTTCGGACTGTCCGTCCGTCTGTGGGTGGTAGGCAGTGGAGATGTTCTGCGAGATACCCAGGATATTGCATAGTTCGCGCGAGAACTTGGATGCGAAGCGTGGGTCCCTGTCGCTGATCACCTTGGTGGGAAGTCCGAATCGCAAGAAGACATGCTTAGCGTATAGTGCGGCGGTTCCTTCTGCCATGATTTCTTCGTTACACGGGATGAAGACGGCTGCTTTCGAGCGGTCGTGATCAGTAACCATGAGAATGGAGTCGAACCCTTGCGAGAGTGGTAGTTTGGTGATGAAGTCGAGCGCGATGGTTTCGAAGGGGAGTGCCTCAGGGTTTGGGTATATTGGAGAAAGCGGTGCCTTGGTGGGTCGGTTGTTTGCCTTGTGTCTCTGGCATTCGGCGCACCCCTTGACATAGTCCAGGACGTCTTGGCGGAGGTTCAGCCACCAGTAGAAGCGTCCCACCAACTGCGTGGTCTTATTGATGCCTGGGTGGCCGTAAACCGGAGGTACGTGGTGTGCGGAAATAATACTTCTCTTGTCGTATAGTCCACCTGTGACTACTCGTCTTCCATCCTTATACCAGGTGTCCTCGACCTTCTTCAGTCGGTGTGCATCTATCCAGGGGCGAAGGTGGTCTTCGTCTTGGTGGTAAGTGGCGTCTGGTCGTTCCATTTCTTTGGGTTCTATGGTTGCGGCGGTTGGCATTATAGTTTCGACTTGAGTGGCCCGTACGAAGAGTGCGTCTGGGAGAACTACGATGTCCTTGTTATCGTCGTCTCCGTGATCGTAATCCGGTCTTCGCGAGAGTGCGTCTGCTCTTTCCGTTTGCGGTACCCTTGATGTGGTGGATCTCGAAGTCGTATTCAGAGAGTTCCAGGACCTCTCTTGTGATGCGCCGACTTATCCGTTGTGGGGATCTCCAGTATTGTAGGTTGAGGTGGTCTGAGAATACCTTGACCTTGTGAGGGGAGCCCGCTAGTAGGGGGCGCCAGTGGCGGAATGCTTTGACGATGGCCAGCAACTCGAGGTCGTAGATGTCGTAGTTTCGCTCGGCCTCGTTGAGTGTTGCTGAGTAGTATCCTATGGGGTGTCGTTTACCGTCCTCCTTGCGCTGTAAGAGTACGGCACCCACCGCGAATCCTGATGCGTCTACTTCCAGTTCGAACTGTTCCCGGGTGTCTGGGTGTGCCAGTACTGGCTCGCTCGTCACCCGGTCTTTGAGTTTTGTGAACGCGGCATCTTCGTCTGGGCCCCAGTGCCACTCCGTGTCTTTCCATGTCAGCCGGTTCAAGGGGCATGCGTGGGTTGCAAAGTCTTTGATGAAAAGGCGATAAAAGTTGCAGAAAACCGAGAAAAGATCGGACCTGTTTAACCGTGGTAGGTGTGGGCCAATCGTGGATGCCTGTGACCTTGATGGGGTCCATGCGAGTCACCCCCTTTTCAAGGATTACCCCCAGGTAATTGATCGAGGGCGCGCCGAAAACGCACTTCTCTGGTTTGAAGTACAAGTCAAGGTCCTTGGCGACCCGCAGTATGTCACGTACCACTGCGACATGGCCTTCTCTGCCGTTGCGTGAGGCTATAGCGACGTCGTCGATGTAGACTCGGATCGTGGTGCCTAAGGCTTTGTGTTTCAAGATGGTAGGCCTGCAGGCGAAGTCCATCATTGCTTGGAAGGTGGTGGGTGCGTTGGTGAGGCCGAAGGGCATGACTAGTGGTTCGAAGAAGCCATAACGTGTCTTAAAGGCAGCTTTTTCTTCGTTGCCCTCCTTCATGCGGACGTTGTTGTATCCCCAATGGACGTCCAGTTTGGTGTAGATGTCCGCGTTGCCCAGGTCCGTGATCAGATCTTGTATGAGCGGCAAGGGGTATTGGTTACGCACAGTGAAAGAGTTGATCTTTCGGTAGTCTTGCACCGGCCGCAGTTTCCCATCCTTCTTCTTGACGAAGAAGAAGGATGAAGCATAAGGGGATTTTGATGGGCGGATGTAACCCTTTTGTAGTTGTTCATCGAGGAAGGTCCGAAGTGCATCATCTTCGTCGCGGGACATGGGGTAGATCTTGCACTCTATTGCAGTTGGGGCGTTCTTGGTGAACTCTATGGCGTGGTCCCAGGGTCGTCTGGGCGGGAATCGATGTGACTCTTTCTCGCTGAATACGTCGGCGAAGTCTGCGTATTCTTCTGGAATGGCGGTGACGCTGGTATGTTGTTGTGCTTGTATGGTCAGGTCGGTGGAGAGGGTGCGCGCTTTGACTTCCGCCCATTCCCTGTTGAGCTCGTATACTGCCTGCTGTTTTTCATCGTCTGTGAACTCAGTGGGTTCTGTTGGGGAGAATGCAATGGTGACTTCCCGTCTGGTAGGGTGTGTAGTTCAGAGGACTACCGGGTATGCGTCTTCCTTGATGACGGCGTGTTGCCAGCTAATCTGGGGTTCGTAGGCCGCCAGCCAGGGGTATCCCAGGACGATGTCTTCGTCGCCTGTGTCAGTGATGAGGAAACGCATCACCTTGCTGGTCCCCTTGGTTTCTACTTCGAGGTCTGCGCAGTGTGTAATTAGTCCAGCTCTGTTTTCGGACTTATCGATGTTCCATATCTTTTTTGGGGTGTCTAGCTCTTTTAGTCCGATCCCCATTCGTTTTGCAAACGTGGGTTTAATGAAGCTGTCCGTGGCTCCGCTGTCCACCAATGCTTTTACTTCGGCCATGTTGTAACTTGTTCTAACGGACACTGGAATTCTCAACGATCGGTAGCGTGTGATTATTACAGAGTTACAACGGAGTGCCCTCACCCAGGCCGTCGGGTTCAGGCGTTTGGAAAATCCTCTCTTCCCCATAGCTCTTGGAGGACTAGGTCTTTTACTTCGTCCGGTGCTCCGGCCACTCCCTGCAGCCACTCCTTGGCCTGTTGCTGTGGCGTGACTGCGGCGCGTGCTTCTACCCTTGGTTCTTGGGCGTAGTAGTCGGTGTCCGTCCTTCTGTTGTTGCTGCTTTGCGCGTTGTGGCGGTTCTGTGGGCAGTCACGACTGAAGTGTCCCTTCTGGCTACAGGTGTAACAGGTTACTCCCCTAGGGTCTCGGGGCGGTCCCCTTCCTCGTTGCCTTGGCCCTCCTCGTGGGGGGTACGGTGGTCTTTGTCGATCGAGTATGTATTCCACTCCGGCAAGTCTTGCTTGGGTGTCTTCCACTTGTCCTCCCCGAGCTCGCGCTCGGTCGGCAGAAGTGTCCATGGCATTTGGGTCGCGATACTGGAGGTTTCGCGGTGCCCATCCACTTTGCGGAGTTCCCCATTGGCTGGGACGTGGGGTAGTCTTTGGTGGGGACGGTTTAAGTGAGTTGAGACGTGCCTGTAGATGCATATATTGTTGTTGCTTCTTCATCGCCGCCTGCTTCCACGCTTCAAACGTGGCGGGTTCGTATTGTTCGTACACTTTGGTGAAGAGTGCTCGTGGTAGCCCTGCCGTGAATAGGTCCAGTGTTTGAGGGGCGTCGAGGTGGTAGTCAGCCTGGCGAGCTAATCGTTCGAAGGTTGCTACGTAGCTGTCAATGTCCCCGTCCTTCATGTGGACGCCTTTGCGCAATTCCATTTGCGCTTGTTCTTTCTCCATGGTGTTTGCGAATCGCCTGGTGAATGCGCGAACCGTTTCGTCCCACAGGCGTCGGGTGTGTTCGGGGAATCCAGAGTCTACCTGGCGTATCAGCCAGTCGGTCATATACATCACCCATTCGTTGACTTGTTCCCCTTGGATATATCCGAGGAACAGCAGGGATCGACGGTAAAAGTTGCGCATGATGTCGCTTGTGCTGTTGATGCCCTGGTACAGGTTCCATTGCGCCCTGAACTGTAGGGCCTTGGTGCGGTCGCCGTTGAACACTTGAGGTGGGTTACCTTGTAGCCTATCTGTCGTTCGAGGTTGGTTAGCGGCAGGGTTCAGCCCGGGGAAGCCCCCGCCTCCTCCTCCGGGTGGTCCTCCGCCTCCTCCTCCGGGTGGTCCTCCGCCTCTTCCTCCTGGTGGTTGGCCTCCTCCGGTTCCTCCTCCTCCTGGGGGGTCCGGTTCGTCGGGGCCGATTGCTCTCATAAGGGCCGCGTCGTCGGCGGTCATTCGGTGTCCCGTACTGGGGTTGATAGGAAGTAGATCTTCTGGGACTCCGTCTTGTGGTAGTTGAATGGGGTCGAGTTGTAGTGCATACGTTGGTTCTACTTGGGTAGTCGTCATCTCGTTAGGTGGGTGGACAATGATCTGCTCAGCTTGTGATTCGTCATTTAGCGTTATCCCTTGTGCTAGGTTCGCTAGTTCTTCCTCTTCTTCTGCGTTTACCTGGGAGAGGTGGTCTTCTTCTTCGCTATTTCGTTCCGATTCGGAGTCTTCTTCTTCTTCAGTAGTGCTGGCGGTGGGTGTGCCGTCGATTGGTCCTGTTCTCGCAAGGGGAACTACTTCGCTTTCTAGGATGTCGCACCGGTATGCGCTTGTTGTTGGTCCGACTACCGTTCGCACTCCTGCGTCATTTGTTGTGAGTATGCACCAACAAGTGTGTTCGAAACTAAACTCAACTGGGTAGTATCGACTCGGTCGATTGGGAAGTCGACGAAGTATCCGGTTTTCTCCCCTGTGTGTCCTCCACCTGGCCACCTTCAGATATCGTGTGGGGACGTTCCGTTCTCCTCTTTCCAGGATGGTGTATGATTGGACTTGGTTCCAGCCCCACCGGTCTGCTGTTGTAGGCGCCACTGTGTTGTGTATAGAGGGAGCTTGGTCTTAATGTTGCGTTAGGCCCGTCCTAACGTGCTCGACTTGAGCGAAATACAGTGGCGAGGTAAGCGTGGGGTGACTTAGCAGAAGTAGATACGCGTCTGTAGTAAGAACGCGATCGTCCACAGCACTGGGGCGATGTCCACCAGGCGTATATGTAGTCTTGCGAGCCGCCAGACGAAGGTCAGCCGCACCAGGAGACCGAGAGAGAGAGAAAGGCAGACGACTAAGAGGAATTGGAGAATGATGCGAGTGATTCAAGAAGACCAAGCTGGGGAGCTCGGTCTTCGTACAGCCTAGTAAATATACAGTTGACGAGGGGCTTTGAAGCTCCTCCTGAAAGTAGGGTACCCTATAGCGATAGTAGCTCGAACCCTACTACGACTATCCTAGGTGTGAGTCAATGTCCAATACATGTGATACTTCCTCCTCCGCTGACTGATACGACTGTCCCTGACTAATACTAGGGTAGTCAGAACCCCACGAGTCCGTAGTCCGTACCGATGAGTCCGATCGTAACAAGTATCCAGGGCACTGGAGGCACCAACGCTCACAACATCAACATGTCGTGTTCCGCAGCGGTCCATCCTACATCTGCATCAGTGAGCCTGCTCTGGAGTGTGCGGATCATTTTGCAATTGATGGCCACCCCGTCGCTGGTACACCAGCCGATCTATACAGGTTTTGAGCGAGTAATGAGAGAGAGATAACGGAAATGTTACCTTGCCATGAAGCCCATAGTTGTCTAACATACGTGTTACGAACTGCCTGCCTCCCACTAAGCGTCTTCGGACTACTGTACTTTTACGATACGTTCCCGTGATTCGCGCTTCTCGGCTTCCATTCTGCACCTTGCGCCTCGGCGATAGGATGGCCAGTTTTACACTCTGTTTCGTCCGCTGACCATTTCTGAGGCACGCGTCGTCCCGCGGAGTTCCCTTGTACTGCATAAAGCTATTCCCCTTGTTCCCCTTCTTGTACGATCACATCAGACTTGCGCCATGTGTTTGCCCTGTACAAACACCCTGTATTAGTATATAAGTCACGCCCTACCTAGCTTGTACGGTAGACTTGACTTCTTGTGTAAAACCACGTTGTCTTTGCCTCACGAACGACCTTCGACTCGCCTTTGCGCTTGAGTCTATATTTTCGCTCGCCGTTGCGCTTGAGCCCTGCCCCTTTACTATTATCCTCGGTTCTGGGGAAACCGAGCGATACTTGTGCACCACTGAACTGAGCTTTAACCGGCTCACGCTCTCCCGATCCCGTTGACTTAACGCGGTACACGTCGTACCTAATGCCCCCGTGGTGGCGTTACATTAAGTCAAGTCTCTCACAGTGGCGAATCTTCATAGTCGCGCCAGATCCCAGTTCCAGGCAGAATACATTGACAGATATAGTGACGACGAGCTTTCCGACAAAGTCAAAGGAGCCGTCGTCTGGAAGGAACATGAAGGAGTGGAAGGATATTTCCTCTTCCACCCTAACACCCAGAAATACCGACAGGTCCACTATCTTGAAGAACTACGACAGTGGGCATACATTGATTACTCCGCGAAGAAAGGCCAGTGGTACACCATCAGCCTAGTACCACAAGCCCTTGGAGTTGGACCCCTCACAACTCACACTACCCCCGGCATTGCCGTCGACGACGATTCCCCATCACCCAGTGTCTCAGTACCCACAACTAACCTGCCCAATCCCACGACACATTTCCAAACTCACGCTATGTCCCAAACCCAACAAGCTTCGGCCAGTACGACCCTCACCAGCGGTGGCACTGGAGGAGGAGGGGCGCCCAATCCACCCGGTGGTAGCGCATCAGCGCCATCCGGTAGTGGTAGCGGTGGCGGTGGCGGTGGCGGTTGGCGGTGGCGGTGGCGGTGGCGGTGGCGGTGGCGGTGGCGCCGCGCCAGGAGGAGCCGCGCCAGCAGCGCCAGCCCCCGGAGGAAACGGACGACTGGGAGGAAACCCTCCTCCCGAGTTCACCGGGGTCAGGGACGAAAGCAAGGCCTTCTTGCGAGCATTCCAACTTTACAAGGAGATGAATCCCACCGTCGATCAGCTATCGATCCCGGCCTCGCGAGCCATGACCTTCCTGTCGTACATCCGGGGCCCGTTAGTAAATGACTGGGTAGATGAACAGGCACAATGGCTGGAAGATCAAATTGCGGCAGGAGTCCTCCGACAAAACGAAGTCTTGTGGACTACCGTCCGAGACCGATTAGTACAAGCCTACACCGACACGTCAGAACAAGCCAACGCGCAAAAGGCGCTCCAGAGTCTCACGATGAAGGGAGGAGACATCGACACATATGTCGCAACCTTCCAAAACCTCGTCACGAAGGCAGGGTACAACCCTGACGAAGCCACGACATTGGAGTTGTTCCAAGACGGGCTGCCAAACCAGTTAGTAGTCAACGCTGTCCGCTTCCAGCACCCTGTCAATTGGGAGCAGTGGAAGGCGGCCGCCCGATTGCAGCAGGCTGAATACCTTATTCTTAAGGACCGCCTCGGCAAAGGAAAACCCCAGCGAAAGAAGGGCGGCCAAAGCCGAGAGCAGTGGGTACAAGCCCTCAAAGGGACGCGCGACCCCAACGCCATGGATGTTGGACGCGCCAGAGCCTCCGTGGCCCTCGCCGATACCGACAAAGCCCGCCTTCAGAAGGAGGGAAGATGTTTTAGATGTCAAGCGCAAGGACATATCTCGCGTAACTGTCCTCAAAAGGGCATGCGAGTGGCTGCCACTACGTCTGCCATGGTGCCACCCTCCATGTCCCCGCGATCACCAGCCCCGACTCCCTCGGGTTCAAGTTTACCAACTCCCGCCATCTCTTCTTTCGCCATACAATCTAATCGCGTACTATCGAATGAAGAGCAGGCGGATCTACAGATCGCAGCGATGAAGGCGCAAACTCAGGAAGTACGAGATCTCATGGTGGAGAAGCTTTTTGGACAGGAGGATTTTCTCGACACTTGAACCCGGCGGCCTGGGCTAGAGCATTAAACTTGAACGTGTACACTAGCAGATATCGATCAATGCGAATCCCAGTTTTGTTCAAATCTGCACACGCAACGGCCGAACGACAAGTCTTGATCGACTCGGGAGCTACCGACAATTTCATATGCTCCTCACTTTTGAAACGACTCCAAATCGGGACACGGGAAGTAACACACCCCATCCGCATTTGGAATGTAGACAGCACCCACAATCAGGATGGCGCCATCACGCATTACACCAATCTTACCGTACGAACGGGGAAAGAAGAAAGGACGCTTCGCTTCCTGGTTACCAACATGGGAAGAGACGAAGTAATCTTGGGATACCCTTGGTTCACGGCCTTTGAGCCCGCGATCAAGTGGGGAGACGCGACGCTGAATGAAGAGTTCCAGCCGGTCGTAGTCTCGAGTCTTCACTTGTCAGACGAAGCCACGCCCATGGAAGCTTCCATTCGGGCGTTGGAGATGTATGAACTTGACGAGGAAGCGTGGGAGCAGCTCATGGATGACAAGCGGGAGCCCCAGATCGCATTTTTGAGGAAGACAACCATGGCTTCCGAGCTGGCGCAGCAGGAATCAGTGAAGAAGAAGGAGCGAACGTTTGAGGAGATGATCCTGGAGGAGTACCGACGCCATCGAAAAATCTTCGACGAAGAAGCGTCACATCGATTCCCCCCTTCTCGCCCCTGGGACCACACTATCGACCTTCTCCCAAACGCCCCCGCCTCACTAGACTGTAAGGTCTATCCGCTCGCACAGAACGAACAAGAGGCCCTGACCACATTCCTCAACGAACAACTTGCAAAGGGATATATCCGTTCATCCAAATCACCTTATGCATCCCCCTTTTTCTTCATCAAAAAGAAGGACGGAAAACTTCGCCCCGTCCAAGACTATAGACGACTGAACGAACTCACGGTTCGCAACCACTATCCACTCCCTTTAATCCCAGAGCTCGTCGATCGGATACGTGATGCGCGCCTATACACAAAGCTCGACGTCAAGTGGGGATATAATAACGTGCGAATTAAGTTGGGAGATGAGTGGAAAGCCGCTTTCAAAACCAATCAGGGGTTGTACGAACCCCTCGTTATGTACTTCGGACTCACCAATTCCCCCTCCACATTCCAAGCGATGATGGACGATACGTTCCGACCTCTCACTCTCACAAACGAAGTAATTGTCTACATGGACGACATCCTCATCGCCACGCCTCTCGATTACCCCCATCATCGCGCCATAGTACATGAGGTTCTCCGCTTATGCGAAGAACATGACCTCTACATCAAACCAGAGAAGTGCGAATTCGAGGTACTCGAAGTCAAATACCTCGGATTAATCATAGGCCATGGGAACTTACGGATGGACCCCGTTAAAGTACGGGGTATCCGAGAATGGCCGGCCCCGAGAAGTCTTCGTGAAGTACGGGCATTTCTTGGGTTCTGCAACTTTTACAGGCGGTTCATCCGAGGTTTCTCCACACTCGCACTGACCACTACACGACTTAACCCGTAAGGACACCCCGTGGCACTGGGGACAACGAGAACAAGACGCATTTGACAATGTCAAGCGCAGCATACAGCGCGAACCCACACTATTATTCCCTGATCTCACAAAGCCATTTGAATTGGAGGTCGACGCATCTAACGTCGCCATCGGAGCCGTCCTTAATCAACTCGGCCCGGACCAAAAGTTACACCCCAGTCGCGTTCCATTCCGAGTCCTTCAGCCAAGCGGAACGTAACTACGATATCTACGACAGAGAGTTGTTAGCAGTGGTTAAAGCCCTCCGAGCATGGTGCACCTACCTTGTCGGCTCCCCCCATAAAATCATCATCCACACCGACCACGCCAATCTCCAGTACTGGAAAGAACCAAGAAAGATCAGTAGACGGGTCGCGCGCGAATTCCTGGAACTCTCAGAGTATGACTTCCTCCTAAAGCATGTCTCCGGAGTTAGGAACAGTCGCGCGGACGCCTTATCGCGAAGAGCGGGCTATGCAGCACATGAGGAGGACAACAATGACATTATTGTCCTCCCTGCGGAACGCTTCCTTCGAGCGACGGAGATGTCTATGCATGATATGGACATCTGGACCCAGATATCACAAAACCTTGACGAAAAGGACGTACTGCGATGGGTCGAGCCCCACAACCTGAAAAAGGTGGGGGGACTGTGGTGGAAGAACGACGCATTGGTTGTCGTGGGCGACAACGACCTTAAACGGGGGGTAATTACCTTTTTCCACGACACACCCACCATGGGACACCCAGGAATCGCAAACACTTACGAGTTATTACGACGCGACTACTGGTGGCCCAACATGCGCAAAGACATAGAGGACTATGTCAAAGGATGCGCGATATGCCAGGCGAACAAAATCAACCCTCACCGTCAAAAGCCACATCTATTCCCCATCACCACAGACCCAAACGCAGAACCATTTGAGGTCGTTGCCATGGACTTTATCACCAAACCCCCTCCATCAGACGGATACGACTCCATACTCACCATCACGGACCACGACTGCTCGAAGGCCTCGATCTTTGTCCCGTGTAACGAGTCAATCACAGCAGAAGGAGTGGCACGCCTCTACCTCCATCACGTATACCCTCACTACGGCATCCCCCGGAAGATCATTACGGACCGAGATCCCCGCTTCACCTCTGCTTTTATGACCAACCTCTGTAAAGTTCTGGGCATCCGCCAGAATATATCCTCCGCCTACCACCCTCAAACCGATGGACAGTCAGAACGAACAAACCAGTGGTTGGAGCAATATCTTCGACACTGGAGCAACGTGCAGCAGGACAACTGGGCGGAAGCTCTACCAATCGCCCAATTTGCGCATAACGCCTGGCCAAACGCAACCACAAAAGAATCGCCCTTCTCGCTCATCATGGGATGGGAACCACGTACCATGTGGACACCAAAACCAACGGCGTCCCCGTCGGTGGAGCAACGCCTAGAAGATATGACCATCAGACGACAACACACACAGGACTGCATCAAACATGCGCAAGAACTGATGGCAAAAAGGGGCAAGACGCGCTTCATTCCTTATCAAGAAGGCGCAATGGTCTGGTTAGAAGGGATGAACCTCTGAACCTTCTACCCCACCGCAAAACTCGCCCCAAAACGCCACGGTCCGTTCCGAGTGAAGCGGGTCCTTTCTGACGTCTCGTACGAAATTAGAGCTTCCAAACACGTGGAAGATACACCCAGTCTTCCACGCGAATCTCCTCACGCCATATAAGGAGACGGAACTGCACGGCGCAAACTTTACGCGCCCACCCCCGGACCTGATTGATGGAGAGGAAGAGTTTGAAGTGGAGCGCATCCTTCAGTCCCGATCACATGGACGAGGGCGCAAACTTCAATTCCTTGTCCAATGGAAGGGCTTCCCAATAAGTGACAGCACGTGGGAAGCCTCTTGAGAACGTTCGACACGCCCCAGACCTTATCACCGACTTCTATCGCCTAAATCCTACCGCCGAAGGGGCTGGACGAAAGATATAAAGGAATACCCCACGAGCACCACATCCCCTTCATCCCCACTCTTTGCTATTCCTCTACCATGGCGACCACTCCCGTTATTTCCACTCTCCAAACCCGCCGTCCCGTCGAGATTATCCTTGAAAATCTGACCGTACCTTCACAGGATTTGGGTGTCCCCTCCGAACCTGAGGGTCGTACGCCGTACTCCGTAATCCCTGACTCCCCCCCACTCCCCGTCCTGGCTCTTGCCACCACCGCCCTCGCTAAGTTGACTGAAGAAGCCGAACCGCCCGTCAGTCCTTCTGAACCCCCCGCACCATCATCACCACCCCTTGTCGTAGCCTACTCCGTCGACACGCCAGTCACCGTCCACGTTCCCGCCACACCCGCGCATCCACCTGAGCTCATTATCCCTCTCTCCCCTCCACCACCACTATTGCCTCCCGTGGTCCTCTCCGCTCACATCCCCAGACCACCATTCCCCGCTGGGATGGATCACACGTTCACGCCCATTCCTCAGACCTGCCTCGTCGAACCCGACCCCGCCCTTGCCCTCCTAGATGATGAGGAGGACAAGGAGAATGAGGACCCCGGCATCCCCTTTTTCCGCAATGACCCATCACTCCCCACGTTCTTCCCCCTCTTAGTCGGAGAGACGGGAACTGTTAAACAAACTGCGCGATATATTTATTATTGTCACAACTACCAGGAGGTCGTTGGTACCATGGGCAAGGGTCACCCCTGCTACGCGTCGCAGGTGTTCCTGAATGAAGTGTACACGGGCCAACTGGCGCAACACATCACCAACAATCAGATCAACATGTTTCACCCCCACGATCCCCGCGCTATCGTCCTCAACGAAGTACTTGTTGAACTTCGTCAACCTCGCCTTCATGCCGAGGTGTCCCGTCTCCGCGAATGCCTTACACGTCGAGACGCCATCCGCACCCGTCAGTCGGACATCCGACACCTCGAGACGGAACTGACGCGGGATCAGTTCCACCTCGATATGGACTTCTCCTCAGTCCGGAAGCGTCTTCAGTACGCTCGGGCCATCCCTCTCATCGCCGACAAATACGCCGAGCTTCACATGAAGCCTGTGCGCCCCCGAGACTCGCCAGAATATACTCCCCTCGCCCCCCGCGACGCTGGACCTAGCGAGATGCCCCGTCTCCATGGGGAGAGCAGCGGGCGTAAGCGCAGGTGTTTCCAGTGTAGGTCGACGGAGCACCTGGTGGCTCAGTGCCCGGAACGACGGGCCAGGGAGCCGTGTCAGTGGTGCGGAAGCCGAGCCCATCGACTCGATGCCTGCCTCATCCGTCGCCTATCCCCCATGACTCCCGCGCACGTAGACCCAGATTCTCGCCCAAGGTGGTGCGGGAAGTGCTTGCGGTACGATGCCACGCATGAGGAGATCAAGTGTCCCATGTATGAGATGTGTTGGGACTGTGGAGAGAGGGGGCGTTTCATGTTCCTGCGTCGACACACCTGCCCCCGCACTCCTTCTCCTGTCCCCGCGAACATCCCTGCAGAAGAGGATTACGCGTACACCAGCGACTAGCTGAAGTCGTGGCGACTTCAGTTCTGATGGGGGGGTAATGTTACGAACTGCCTTGCCTCCCACTAAGCGTCTTCGGACTACTGTACTTTTACGATACGTTCCCGTGATTCGCGCTTCTCGGCTTCCATTCCGCACCTTGCGCCTCGGCGATAGGATGGCCAGTTTTATGCTCTGTTTCGTCCGCTAACCATTTCTGAGGCACGCGTCGTCCCACGGAGTTCCCTTGTACTGCATAAAGCTATTCCCCTTGTTCCCCTTCTTGTACGATCACATCAGACTTGCGCCATGTGTTTGCCCTGTACAAACACCCTGTATTAGTATATAAGTCACGCCCTACCTAGCTTGTACGGTAGACTTGACTTCTTGTGTAAAACCACGTTGTCTTTGCCTCACGAACAACCTTCGACTCGCCTTTGCGCTTGAGTCTATATTTTCGCTCGCCGTTGCACTTGAGCCCTGCCCCTTTACTATTATCCTCGGTTCCGGGGAAACCGAGCGATACTTGTGCACCACCGAACTGAACTTTAACCGGCTCGCGCTCTCCCGATCCCGTTGACTTAACGCGGTACACGTCGTACCTAACGCCCCCGTGGTGGCGTTACAATACGGGCCAGGATGTCACTCATGTTCCTACCTGTGTGTCTACCCTTGATTTCCTCAAATAAAACTTGCTCACACCTGAGGCGCCACGTGCTTGGTTGATTGGCTGGTGCATCTATATAGTGCGCAGTAACAGAAAAATATGGGTCTCTAGGTTCCAAGGTCCACGTGTCGAATGTAAAAGAGATCTTGCTAGGGGTTCGATTCATGTTCTGGCGCATTCTTCCCTGTGCAATCTGTACACGTCTAAGTACCTCAGCACGAAGCGTGTTACGGGAGGGTATGTCCTTGTCCGAAAGAGAAGGCTGGCAGAATTGGAGGAGGCGGCGAAAAGTGTTGCGCTCAATCAAAAGGAATGCCTAAAAGTAGAAGAAAGTCAAATTACGAAGTTAAATTTGTGTATTCACTCACTTCGTCTTCGCAAACAATGAACTCAACGATATGGTCAAGGAGACCTGCATTTGTATATGGAATACTGTTTGATTCAGGGGTGATCACGCTGTCTAAACTAGTCTGGGTGATGCTACACAAACATGAGCAGATAGTCGAGTGAATATGAGGTGGCAGCAACCCACCTGCTGCTCTGTGAGTCAGCTCGAATGCGGGAGAGGGCGCAGGGATGTGGCTCGATACCAAATATTTTGAGCATTTGCGATACAAGTCCAGATGATGCCTAGAAGGGATAAGCCAATTGCGCAAATGGATGGAAGCAAACTACCTGGAAATATGCATTCGCAAAGTGCTCATACTCCCTGTTAAAAAGCACGAGTTCCGGCGGATCGAGGGGTCCTTCCTTTACACAAGTCGTGAGTGAAAGAAAACAGGAAAATAAAATAAAACAAAGGTACTTACGCACAGAACGTGCACAAGTTCCCATCTAAGGTCTCGCCTGTATCCGGATGCTGATACGCTTTATTTCGTCGGAAAATGAGGCGGATATCTGCCATGCGTTGCCCTCTCAACGGGAAGTGCAGAACCTGACTAACCAATGAGAATATGTACAGAGGTGAGAGTAGACGACAAACCTCATGGCCCGCATCTGCCATGGTAGGCTCGTCAATGGGCTCGTCGTCGTTGTTGGACGTGAGATTGCCCACGATTTGTGGCTCCATGAGATCGTCCACATCGCGTGTTGGCCCTACAGGACTGTTCGCCATCATCGTCGGCCTCGTATGGGCAGTATGATGAGACATCATCCAGATTGACAGTGGTCTTGGGAATAATGCGCCGGTCCACAGTAGACGTACTCGGCGCCTTTTGTTTGACTCTCATTTCTGGAGAACCTGATGATGCCTCTGCCGCTTCGAGAACTTGCTGAGATGGGTAAAGTATACGTCCTGATCACCATACACTGTCAGGGAAGGACACATGGACAGGTTTGGCAACCTGAGGCTTCAGCACTGCTCCCTGGCCACCAGCAACCCCAAGACCCAAGCTTGAAACTGGAAAGGGGACCGACCCATCAGCGTCATAATTCCAAGACATCTCTGAGGCGTCCTTCAGTGTACCGTCAGGTCGGACGGCATGCCCCAGATCTTGCGGGTTCCAGGACATCGTAAAAAAGGTGAGTCGTGTTCAGATGGACAAGAACATACCTAATGATACCTTGCTTTTATACAGTCTGGCCTCCCTGATATCAGCATGTTAATATCGCCACAGAGAAAAAAAAAGAGGCGTTAGCATTTGGGGCATTGGGTCTGACTGTCAGAGAGGGCCATGGCTGAACGAATGTCGCAAAGGCTTCTTGGAAGCGCCGGCCCGGAGATGATGTGATCCACCAATCTGGGGCCAGGAGCGCCCATCTCGAATTTTGCGACAAAGGCATATCCCAATAAATGGGAGTTGCCTTGTCTGTAATTAGAGTACAGTACGCCAAGCAGTACACCATAGAGCCCAGATCAGTGAAATTCTGAATACAAGATTGGTGGTGTAGTCACAGTGATTAATGGCTGAGACTCGGAAAGGTGGGCGTTAATGCCCTCATGTTTCATCAGTCTATGACCACCCTTTATCTCCATCATGCTAATGTCCATTTCTACTTAGTATGGATAGAAACAGACATTAGCATGACGGAGATGAAGGGTGGTCATAGACTGATGAAACATGAGGGCATTAACGCCCACCTTTCCAAGTCTCAGCCATTAATCACTGTGACTATGCCACCAATCTTGTATCCTGAATCCTGAATGTCAAACTCTTGGTCTTTATGTTGTAAGAGCACCCCACCTTTCTCAGCCATGTTACGATTTCTACCTGCTGACTTGGTTGTACGATTACGATACGATCCGATGCCTCGCGTCTCATGACTCTTATCTCGCGCTTTGCGCCTCGGCGATAGGGTTGGTCGATTTACGCTTCTTTTCGTCCGCTGACTATTTCTGAGGCACGCGTGACTCCGTGGGATTCCCTTGTACTACTTATGACCATTCCCCTTGTTTACGCTTCGGGACTTTCGACTCATACTCGCGCCATATGTTTGCTCGTCGCAAACATCCTGTAACAGTATATAAGTCACGCCCTACCTAGCTTGTACGGTAGACTTGACTTCTTGTGTAATACCACATCGTCTTTGCCTCACGAACGACCCTCGACTCGCCTTTGCGCTTGAGTCTACTACTTCGCTTGCCATTGCGCTTGAGCCCTGCCTCTCCTCTATTATCCTCGGTTCCAGGGAAACCGAGCGATACTTGTGCATCCTCGAACTGAGTCTTAGATTGACTCGCGCTTTTCCGATCCCGTTGACTTAACGTGGTACACGTCGTACCTAACGCCCCTGTGGTGGCGTTACAAGCCATCAGCACCGTGACCACAGTGTCACCACACCACCAATTCGTGTTTATTGCAAGTCTTTTCTTGTTTCTTTCCCCCTATCCCTCCCCTACTAGGTGTGAGGTATTCCATATCCCTCGAACGGAGTCAAAAGTGCAAAATGCCCAGTATCCCTATGGCTGACATCCGTAACTCATTTGGCGCGGCTTTTGTTGGGTTGCTTATTAATACTGTGTGAGTCCTCCAGACTCCTCAGACGCTTTACCACTCTCCTGAGCTATTGAACTTGTAGGCTCTTTGGTTTTACCATTGTACAAACGTGAGTCGGATCAAACACATTCTCCTTCCTCCCCCTGACTTGCCAAATCTGTGGTTCTCACAGAGGGTTATATTTCTGGTAGGTAGTCCTTGTCTCCAGATGCCACAAAAAACTAACTTGTCCCAGGAAGTATCGGAACAAAGATCCAAAGCTGCTCCAATTTTTTATTTCATTCATAACATGCGTAATCTTGCTTGAGTTCCAGTTCCCAGTTGTAATGTTTTTACTAGATTCATTGACACATTACATACGTTGACATGCGCTTATGTGATCCACTGGTGAGATGGCACTACACGCACTGCCCTCCATTTGCTCACTAAAGTAGGTATCTTGTGCAGAATATCGTCAATGTTGAAAACCTGGAGGATAGTAGTATGTGGTGAGTGACCACTTTGAGGCAGTTGGTTGTTTCTGATCTGTCCCTCAGGGCCTTGAATGTACATCACATCATCACCCTGAACTATCTTACTTCCATGGCCACTCACGCTACTCCCATGGCATTCCGCCTGGTGCAGGTTCAGAATCATTCTTCAAGTTGGTATTCTCCATTCTGAAATCTTTCGCTCACTGATGATCACCGTAAATTGTTATTGGTGCCTCTGTGCAGCTGTTTGTCCTTTGTGCACTGACCCTAACTTGGTACCCTAACTCACTATTTGTTCTGACACGCTGTAGCCACTACGCAAGACAGGTTTACCTCAGTGAGTCTATTTGTCATTTACTGTACTTCCAAGCCACAATTTGATTCTCTACTACTAGTGAGCCAATGTCTCATATGTCCGATTCTGATTGTATGTTATCACAGCTGCCTTACAGAAGGACCGCTGAATCTAGTTTCTCAGACGGTGTTAGTCATCACTGGTTGTGGTAAGTGCTCTTGTTACCCTCTGGGAGGTACATTCATAATTGCCTCCCCCTGCCTTTGTAGCCACCGGAATCTGTGAGTTGTCTGCCTTGCATTTACCATTTCGTCTGTGAATTCTTTTCAAACTTCGCTTGGTTAGTTTTCACCACAAAACACTGGCAGTGAGTATAGTTCTTCCTTGGACGTATCAAATCAATTTAAACTTGTCATTAGGTTCTCTTGGAACCGATTTGCCAGTGAGCACTCCTTAGTTGTATGTTTCGACTCATACCATATTCACACATGCTAACGGCCTCATAGTGGATGACATATGTCCTATTAGGCACGGTCATTTTGGGGGACATCTTGGTCACCATGTCTATGTGTCAGTATCTCTACCACAAGAGGACCGGGTTTGTGAGGTAAACTTGTCTGGCACTCATACCGCAGACTCTAGCTGACTTTTGCCATACACAGAGCCGATTCTGTACTTGTATTCCTGATGGCCTATAGCATCAATTCAGGTTTGCTGACAGGGTGTGTTTCTCATCTATGCTGACCAATGACTGAAAAATAACACAAGCAGCCTCCTCAGTGTTGCTACGACCATCACTGTAAGATATTTTCATTGCAGTATTTTCCAATTTCTTATTTTATGACCAGTTCATTGTTTCACCATCGTCTCTGATTTGGCTTGGATGCTCTTGGGCCATGAGTAAATGTACATTTACAGTCGTCCGACGTCCCAGGTGCAGAGACGGTCAACTGACATTGTCCCACAGGTTATGTAAATTCTTTGCTTGCCAGGTAAGGTGTCTATTTGGCGTGTAATCATGGCTCGACTTCTAACCGAAGCCATGCAGATTGAACATTAGAGAGTACCTCCATGACTGGTCAACCCCTGGCGAGCTGGACAACGCACACAACTTGTCGTTTATCCAGGCTGGGAGTGAGGCTGGGATATTTGTCTCCGTCAAAGATTCGACTGCCAATGTTCCCCCTCAGCCGCATACCTATCATAACTAAATACTCTGAGTCTCTCTCCTGGCCAATATCAGCATTGATTCCCCGTGTTTTACCCTCTATTTCTCTTGTGTGAATACAGCACCCAGTCAGGTCCAAGTAGAAGATGCCAGACGAAGACACCAGATGGACGCTTGCCTATTCAATGGCTGCTGTATCTGGTTCTTCGACTCCCACTGCCTGACTGAGTCTCCTCTGCGACTTCAAAATTGACTCTCTTCTCTCTTTCGCAACCTTGTCTACTGATCTCTCATTGTCCTTTTCTAGGCCTTCCCTCCTTTGTGATCGTCTTAGCAACTTTCACAAACTCTAGTGTTTCGTTCTCTCGTCTTGTCAACCTCATTGACTTTGCCCAATCGCCTTCGCACATTCTCAGAATCCCCTTTCCTCCATCTCTTAACTTGTCGTCGTCCCCTTCCATACATTCCCAACTCGCTCGACTTCACGTCGAACCCGATCTTCACCAACCCTGTTTCCTTCACCATCTTCAACTTCGCCCTTCTCACATATGCTTGCTTTCCTACCTCCTCGATCTTGCTTCTCTCCTTCCCTTCGACCGAATCTGTGCATGTAACGATCATTTTGTACACATTCCGGTTTCACCTTGCTCCCGTGGTCTGGGAAAGCCACCTCGTTTCGTCTCGCTTCGTCTTCGCGCTTTGTTTTAGTCTCAGACCTTTCAAGTTGGGCCTTTCCTCTTATCCCCCTTTTTCTCTTTAACCACCCTCTGCTCACGTTTACTCACGCACGCACTTTTGAGCATGTTCAACGTGGTGCACTGGTGGATGGCCATGACTTCGAAATGGCAAAGCTATTGGCGAAACAAGACAGCTGCTTTGTATTCAACACACATTGATGGCAGATATAGAACCTTAACAATGCTTCAAAATTCGAAGTTTTTTTTTTTGATCTTCGGAATTCTCGAAGGGCACTTTTATTCCATATCTAGCTTCTATTACTTCATGATGGCACTCAGCCCTTGTGACTGTTTCATCTTTGGTTGTTTGAACTTGTTTCAGAGTCGAAGACCCCCGTGCAAAAACACTAGTATCCACGCATGCTCACTTTCTTCTTTACAAATTACAATCATCATCATCACCCTCCGCATTGCCGTCTCATGCGTTCCCTGCATCATTATTGTCGTCCTCGTCTATCTCCTAGTATGGTAGTCCGTGAGGTTCCCCATGAAACACGTATAGTAAACAGTCTGAGTCATGAGAATGGTAAAATTGGTTCAACCACTTGGGTCGATGGAGTCCTTTGAACGAATCACGAGTCAATATCAACGGTATTTAAGCCACAGGTTAGTCCGAGCCACATGACGCAAGCCATGAGAGAACAGAAAAGGTAAAATAAGATACCTCTGAGTGTCTGCCTTACCCAGGAGGCACGGGTGGGGGGGGGGCAGATTCCGGGGTAGAAAGCGTGCATGTGGAGTCAAAGAATCGGAGAAACATCTCGGCGCCCTTGCAGGTACCAAGGAGTGACTCGAAAGGAATAGATTCGCAAGGTGTTCCCCTTTCAAATAATATACTGGTAGTAGTATGTGCCCTACAGGCCGGCGATGTCCGCGACATGCTGGTGGGCTGATCCCACTTTGCTGCAGCAGTGTCCCAAGCGCATAGAGAAGAAATCTTTGGAGGCAATTGTGACATGGAGTGGATTCGCCGAGGCTGCAAGGGTAGAAACAACGAATAACGACGTAGTTGAATTGGCCCCTGATCGATATGATAGGAAGGACTTACTGAGACCAGCACAAGCAACAAGAAGAGTTCTAGCATGTATATAATATACTCATAGCACTATGCGCCTTGTGCAGGCCGCCGTGTTGGTGGGGTGGTGGACTGGTCCCGCATTTCGCTGTAGCATGCCCCAAGCGCATGGGGTGAAATCTTTGGAGGCAATCATGATATGGAGCGGATTCGCTGGGGCTGCAAGGATGGAAACAATGAGCAACGACGGAATTTGAGTTGACCCCTGATCGATATGATAGGAGGACTTACCGAGACCAGCACAAGCTTGTGCTGGAAGAGTAGTATGTTGTTCTCCTTTTCTTTTTGTTCAGTTGCCGTGGCCCGTTAGCACCACTTCAGCTGTCACGTGATCCTTACATGGAGATACTTCAATATCCCACACCTTCTGATTCTGCACTTTTTTCTGCATTACGGCGATGTCGGTGACCGCTGAGTATTTCGAGTCACTGTACAATTCTGAGTATTCTCAGATCATTGTGGTCAACACCCACCACAGTGAACAGTATTCCCTTCATGCATCAGCAGCAGCTCATTACCAATATCCTCCCTCTGATCCTGACCTTTTGTATGACTCTTTTGGGTATTTTTCAGATGGCCTACTCCAGGGTCAACACATTGTGGTCAACGCCCACCACAGTGAACAGTATCCCCCTCATGCATCAGCAGCAGCTCATTACCAGTATCCTCCCTCTGATCCTGACCCTGGTATGACTCTTTTGCGTGTTTTACCTCGGACGGCCTACTCCAGGGTCAACACCAACACAACCTGGTTTCCGTTCCTTCTGGCTACTCGCACTATGATGGTTGCCTCTCCAGCGAGTTGGCGTCACATCCCAAGGAGGGGGGCCAAGAGCATACCCATGTTTTCCCCACTCCAGTGGGGACACATGGCCACCTGCATCGTTGACCCCACATGAATGATTTGTTCTGCCTGCAAGACCCCGCCATGTACCCAGGACATATTCTCCACCACCATATAAGGTTTGTTTGCTGCCTCATGTCCCGTCTCATCTATGCTTACCTCGTGGATAACGACGCCCTCTTCCACCCTCCCTCGCAATACTGGGGCAGCTTGCTTATTCACCTGGCGTGCGTAACCCCATGCCACTTTCCTCATCGTTCTTGTCATCTGATATCGGGACGCCAACGTTGAGCATACACCTCGACACAAACGCGGCAAGCTTGTTGCAAGTACCACCACCAGTGTCGGCACCGAACCCCAAGGCCAGGCAAGGCGTGTTGAAGTTGCTGTCGACAAAACGGAGTGCATGGCAGGCACCAACCCCAAGGCCGGCAAGGCATGTTGAAGTTGCCGTTGACAAAATGGAGTGGCATGGCGCAAACTGCGATCGCCTGCTTGTTCTGTCGTGAACGAAGATTGCATAGGCGGAGCGCCGCCCGTGGGAAGTAGCTGACCTACGTGCAAGTGATGGGACCCTCAATTTCTGATCGGCAGATTGGATTGCTAACCCCGATTGCAGCCAGTGTGCATGGCGCTCACACAAGTGTGAATTCCCCCTAATGTTGCGGCGTGGGCTTCATAAGCGTCATGATTAATGGTGGCAGCCACCACAAGGAATCTGAGGATGCAGATTATGTCCCTAATCCATAGTTGTTCGCGATCAGTCCTTTCCATGTTTCTTTCTTTCTTTCCTTTCTTTCCTTCTCCTGTTATCTTTTCCCACGCATGCACACGCACACATTTTACCCACACTCGAGAAACGATTTAGGTTTTAATGTCTATTAGGTCAATGCATCTTGATCACTTTGATTTTGCCATTGGTTGGTTAATGCTTGCATCTCTCGACGCTCTGGAATCCCTGTTTACTTGCTCACATTAATTTGCACATCGCATGTTTACGTTAGCACTACGCCACCAATTTATGTTCGCCATGAGTCTTCCTATTTCTATTGCTTGAAAGCACTACTACAGTCTGCACAATATGCCGGTCCTTAGTATCGGTATGTTTTTTTTTTGTTTCACATCGTTTCTCACTGGTGTTATGGAGCCATGTCGCTGCCGCCGCTGCCTCGCACACGTCAACTCGTGGCCCCCCCACTTCCATCCCTCGCCACATGCAAGTCCTCCACCATCCAAGACCGTGAGAGACTTGCATGTGTGAAATTAGGCGGCACCGGAGTGGATTGTAGAGTAGTGTCTGTCTGATCCTCCACAGCCTCTCATTCATGACATCCTGGAATTGTGAATTGACATCACTTGATGACATAGGTAGTCGACTACGTTGTTTGGCAGTGCGGTATGCATTCAATTTTCGTCGTGCAGAACAGTGCCGCTAACCTCACACTGGCCCAGCACTCAAAAGAATCCAGGCACGGCTCACTGCTGCTCACATGCCTCATCACAAAGTCCGTAGCACAGATTCTCCTATGTCCATCCCCGTCCAACTTACTCGCCGACCTAGCCACCAATCCGTTATGCCCAGTCTCCGCCGTGCAACCCACGGCGCGAAGACGTAATGATGGGTCTGAGCAGATGCTTCCGTTGTTTGCGTGGCTAATGGTGTCTGCCACCATGCGCAACATCCCGTCTGTGGTGCTCGGGCAAACTTCTGTCAGGAGTGGTGAGATGAAAGGGCACTACATCCGCACCCCTGATGTTGTGCTGCTTGTGCTTGATGCGCATGACAGAGCCGCAGCTGCGGCGAGCTGGTCGAGGTGGAGGTGCAAGGTTGAGGACAAGCGGCTCGTGTTCATGTTCAACAAAATTGGTGCATAGCCGTCTGACACCATCTCCCTACCCTCTCCCATAGACCCAGTGCCGCGTGAGAATGCACAAGACCTCCCTCTACCCCATGATTGCAATGATACTCTTCCCCCCCATGGGCCCAGACCAGTGTCTCTTCTGGCACTGTATCTGCGATCTCCTTCGCCCTTTTCGAGGTGTACAAGACTAGCAGGGCACGATGCCTCATTGTTGGACAATGTCGGCAAGGTAAGCTTAATTAACACCCTCAGCATGTAAAGTGAGCCCCTTTCTTTTTTTTGTGCCTGCTGAATGGTGAATATTTTTAAGACGCGCAGGCAAATGTGTGTTCCGTAGCATCCCAGGTGGTAAGACGTATGAAGGAGCTACAATCTGTTCAGCTCAAGCATGTCCTGCAGATGGTTGACTCTCCCGAGACAAGGGAATGCAGTGAAAGGTGGTCAAACTGGAAGATCTTGACGACCCCACCTCCGACTGTGTTCTGTACTCTTCTCGGTCTCAGCCCCCTTCCAACACTCTTCCACCGCACAGCACGGAGATCCTTGCACACATACAAGCTGAAGAGCCGATGAATGTGTATAGTCTCTCCATATCCAACACGACACCCGAGTTCACCAAGATGCTCGATCTCCTCAATGCCGGTCTCCTTCCGGTCCTCCTTTTTGTTCCTCATTTTCCTACTCTCGCCTCCTTGTGCCATCTCCTGGAAGGTTGAATCTTAACCATCCCCAGTCAAGTTTTCCTCATATATGCAGGCGTGCTGGAAACTGAGCAATGATGTCAACTTATAGTTGCGGGCCCAGACACACAGGCGGCATGACGTCAATGGAGTCATGCAAGCACAGGATTCGAAAGCATCACGTATATTCGTGGCCTGAGAGCATGCTAACTAGGTCGAGGTAGAGGAGATGGCATAGTAGAAGGGTACAGCAAAAGAGAAAGTGACATTGTGGATGGACTAGGTATGGGGACTGGGCACTGGCATGGGGGCAGAGATGGGCGTACTTAACGGTAAAAACTGAGTCAGAAAACAAGTGTTCATCAGGTTCACATCTTTGCTGTCGACAACGAGTGCATGGGTCAAAACTATCAGCGAGGTGGACAAAAGCTGTGACAACGCAATAAGTTGGCATGGCAAGTGGGCCGACAGGTGCAGCACAAATGACGATAGCACAAATGATAGAATGAATGGGACGTACAAGCGCTTGCAAGCCAGGCTAGATTTGAGGACGGGTACAGGTATGGTAGCCTTCGTAAACCCAAGGGTTCAGGGCCAATCATTAACAAAGGGTCCGAACGTGTTCACCTCGTTCACCTGCGGTTCAGCAAAATCTGAGTTTTTCCTGAACCGCGAACAGGACCGTCGGTCCAGTTCGGGATAGATGACCAAACCTGAACCCAAGATTGGGTCTGGTCCGTTAGGCTCGGGTTTGAACCAAAGTTCTGAATTGAACTTTGACACCACTATGTTGAAGTGTCATGTCCCACTGTTATGCGTTCCCTCCATTGTAACTTTCTTCACTGGTACCAGCTGGGGCCAGCTGGGACCAGCTGGTTACAACCCCCAAAAGTTAGCCAAAGTTAGCAAGTTGACCAGTTGCCAGGCCATGTCAAATCTTCAACAATCTCCTTACAGAGCGATGACCAGCCAGCAGGACCATTCACAAGTTCAACAAGTTGATTAAAATGGCAATTAAGTGTCAGTCATATGATTAGTCATATGATTAGTCATTGTATATTTGCCCAAATCACATTACATCACCAGCACACATATTTGCAGCAGCAGCATAATAATAATAATAATAATAATAAATTGCAATCATTATAACAATAACAATAATAATATTATATTTAATTGGAATTAAATAAATACAAGGAACTAGTCTATTGCTATTGGAAGAATGGCAGCGGCGCGGCAGGGTTGGGGTGTTGCATGCCATGTCAGGGTGGTGTGGGGGTTGGCGGTGGCTGGGGCCTTGCATGCCATGTTGAAGGGGTGTGGCGGGTTGGCAGGGTCTTGCGTGTCATGTTGAGGCGGCATAGCAGGTTGGCGGGGTCTTGCACATCGTGTTGAGGTGGCGTGGGCGTGATGTGGCAAGGGGTCTTGGTGTGTGTTTGGGTTATGGGGTGGTAAGTCGGCAGGTGGCAGGGTCTTGCGCACCGTGTCAGGATGGTGTAGGGGTTGGTGCGGCTGGGCCTTGCATGCTGTGTTGAGGCAGTGTGGCAGGTTGGCAGGGTCTTGCATGTTGTGTTGAGGCGGGCGATGGGGGTCGGTGGGGTCTGGCCTGCCATGTTGGGTTGGCGAGGTGGGTTGGCGGTTGGTGGGGCAGGATGGAGGTGGCTTGCGTGCACGAATGGCCTGCAATGTGCAGGGTGAGTGGGAAAAAAAAAAAACAAAAAAAACATATCTTATACATTGGGTCAAAGGTTTTGCATGCCATGTTGGGGTGGTGTGGTGGGTTGGTGGTGGTGGTGTGTTGCAAGCCATGTCGAGGGTGGTGTGTTGGGGTGGGGGTGAACGGAAGCAGCTCGCGTGCACGTCCCCAGGGACAGCAATGGCCTGCAATGTTGAAGGTGAGCAGAAAGAAAAAAAAAAGAAAAAAAAAACAGAATGTTATCAAAGGTGGGGCAGCATAGGGTGATCCGGCTAAGACGAGCTGGTCAGGTGACCAAGGGGTTTCCAAATAGGGGCCGGTTCAGTCGGCGAGGGAGAATAGACAAGAGCACGAAGTCGATTGAAGACAGAAGTTGAGAGCGATGAACAGGGTGACTAAGGAGCTCACCTTGGAGAGGAAAGGTTGGCACACATGAGACTCAGTAAAAAAGGAAGTCAAGCAAAAGTCGGAAAAAAATAGGACGTCGGTCAATCGATGGTCAACTGTTAGTCAATATTTTTGCACTAAGTCAGGCAAAGTCAAGTTCAAGTCAACCAAAGTCAATTTAAACTTGGAGAAAAAAAAAACTTTGACCAGGATATTATCTGAGGGCATGACTTAGTCAGTCAAAGTCAATGCCAGATAAGCTAAACCAAGGGATTAAATGATGGAAAACAGGGCATTGGGGTGGGTGTGGGTTGGATGGGGTCAGATGGAATTGGGAACATGGGGGGTGGGTGTGGGTGGGATGGGGAGAGGGGATATGGAGATGGGCATAGGTGGGATGGGGATGGGGAACACCAGGATGGGTGTAGGTGAGATGGGGATGGGGAACATGGGGGTGGGGGTGGGTGGGATGGGGATGAGGAACATGGGGGTGGGTGTGGGTAACATGGGGATGGGTGTAGGTGGGATGGGGAACATGGGGGTGGGTGTGGGTAACATGGGGATGGGTGTAGATGGGATGGGGGAACATGGGTGTGGGTGTGGGTGGGATGGGGATGGGGATGGGTGTAAGTGGGATGAGGATGGGGAACATGGGGGTGGGTGTGGGTGGGATGGGGACAGGAAACATGGGGGTGGGTGTGGGTACATGGGGATGGGTTGTAGGTGGGATGGGGATTGGGGAACATGGGGGTGGGTGTGGGTGGGATGGGGAACATGGGTGTGGGTTGTGGGTGGGATGGGGGACAGGGAACATGGGTGGGATGGGGATGGGGAAACATGGGGGTGGGGTGGGTGGGGGTGGGGACATGGGGTGTGGGTGGGATGGGGATGGGGATGGGGATGGGGATGGGGATGGGGATGGGGATGGGTATGGGTATGGGGATGGGGATGGGGATGGGGATGGGGATGGGGATGGGGATGGGGATAGGGTGTCTGTATGGGTGTGGGAAAGATGGGGAAGGGGGATGTGGTTGTATAGGTGTAGGAGAGATGGGGAAGGGGTGTGTGTGTAATTGACATAGTGTGCATTGCACAGAATGCCCCTGCATTGTTTACTGATACCCATAGTGCATCTGTAAACACAATTAGCTGTTCAGAGCTGTTCAGAGCTGTTTGGAGTGTCCCTTGAACAGCTCTGATAGCCTCTGAACAGCTCTGAACACCTACTGCATTTACAGATGCCTGTCCTCACACATAATAAAAAAACCCTTGACAAAACTTTCAAACCCCTTTCAACCCTTGACCCATACCCATGGGAACCTGTACCATTGAGGATGAGTACAGCTACTACTAGGAATGAGTCATGCCCTATTGGCATGTGATAGTCCATTCCCCTGCTGACTGATACAACAAGTCCAGGACACATTACTACTTACTAAGGGAGTCATAACCACCTAGTAAGTGTCCACTTTGATGAGACCATGACATCACCCCCTTTCAGGTGTGACAACCACATTGCCTCATGGGTCCAATCCCCATCATCCAACCCTCCTGCCATCTCCAACACTCAGTTGAGTACATCTGCCATCTCAGTCAGAACTTGCTGCACACTAGCTTGCTGTGGATCCCTCCCAAGGCTTGGGTGAGTGCTTGAAGGTGCTGCTCTGACTCACTCAGCCTCATGCTTGTAGGTGCAGTAACAACGTAACTCAGCTTTTACCCCTCTATCCTTCAACTCATTAACTGCACAGTCCAGGTGATGTTGCCTGGCATGCCCACTTACAAGGGCATGCATCTCCTCTGGTGGGTAGTGCAGCTTGCTGTTAGGTCAGTGTACAGCAGTTTGGAGTATACCTTGTCACTGTCCTCTACAAGGCCCAGGACTAACGGGTCTGGCCCCATTATCACCTGGACATAGGTGGCTTGCTGCATGGTCCTGTTGGTGTCAGTGATGGGGTAATGGATAAAGTTGTCCCCCCTGTTGTGTTTGAAGCCATGGGGGCGATGTGGTATAGTAAATAAATGTCATGGTGTACTTGACAAAACCCCACAAAACCCACACAGTGGGTACAGGTATGTCATGGGTATCACAAGACCAACCCATACCTGTACCCAGCATAGTGGGTACCCACATACCCACATAAACCCATGCTATGCACTAACCAGAGCAGTGCAGGAAAGCATGTCCAGAGAAGGCTGATGCTGCCTTAACACCCTATTAGTGCTGGTCCATGAAAATCTGCTAAGGCCCCTTTGGACCCACCACTCCTCCCTAGGTCCATATGGGCACTAAAAAATCCCACACACCCTTGGTTACATGTAACACCACCACAGGGGCATTAAGTACGACGTGTACTTCAGTTAAGTCAATGGGATTGGAAAGGTGTGAGTCAGTTATGACTCAGTTTGGTGATGAACAAGTATCACTTGGTCTCCCAGGGACTCAAGGATAATAGCAGATAACAAGGGCTCAAGCGTAGATGCAAGCTAAGATGTGGACTCAAGTGCAGTGGTGAGTCGAAAGTAGTTTGCAAGGCTAAGACAATGTGGTATTACACAAGAAGTCAAGTCTACCATACAAGCAAGGTAGGGCATGACTTATATACTGGTACAGGGTGTTTGTAAGGTACAAACACATGGCACGATCCTAGGGTACTGGCCCTAGTGAGCTAGAAGTGGTCAGTGGGTATGGGAAGTTGCAAAATGGGGTGTCATAACAGTAATGCGCAGGGTGTGAGGTAGAAGCTGAGAAGTGTATCAAACCAGATCGTAACATAAAGTACAACCAAAACACAATGAGAAGTGAACATGAGCAACCAGAAGGAGAAATCGTAACATTACACCAGCACTGGCATTTTCTATCTTTTGAAATAAAATTCAGAAAGTTATGAAAATATTTGCAGAGGTAGATCTTCTCAGAAGCCCAGGGGTCCTCTGCCAACTCTAAGCAATCCAATCAGTAGTTCCTGATTTATTTGACCCAAGCTGACCCTCAAGCTGAAGGACTTCAGAGCTGGTTGAATAAATCAGGAATGGCTGGTTAGAATGCTTAAATTTGGCAGATGACCCCTTAGCTTTGAGAAGATATACCCCTGCAAATATTTTCATAATTTTCCGAATTTTATTTCAAAAGATAGAAAAACACTGGCAGGTCTTGCACGACTTAGACAAAAAAATGTTTATCTGGGCAACTTCCGGGCGGAAGTTTAATTTGTGGCACCACTTGGCCGCGCATGTTCGATGTTCGACAATGCGAATACGATACCCCACTTTCCTTTTCCCTCCCTTCCCTTTCCACCCCCTCCTTTCCCTTTCCTCCCTTCCATTTCTCCACCCTCCCTTCCCATTCATCCACTCTCTTCCTTCCCCTTCATGCAAATTTCGAAGATGCAAACATACAAGCTACGTTTTTCTTATTTCTTTTTTTCCCGTTCGTCTAACTGGTGCAGGCCGCAGGATAGGGGCAGCCTCGTCATTGCCTCCTCGCCTTCACACCTCACGACATGTGAGTACCCGACCCACCTCACTGCCACTGCCATCCCTCAGCCTACCGCTCACACGTGCCATCTCGTTGTCGCTGTCACATGGCCCTTAAGTTGAGTTTTTTTTTTTCACTTTTTTCTTACTCATTCCGACTGTGCAGGACCTCCCCTCCCATGAGCGTAACGACTTCTCGAGATGGCTGCGACACCCCCTCCGACCGCACTGACCCGGCTACACTACCGCCTTGACCCCATCACGCCACCGCCACGTCGACATCGCTACCACGCTGCCACCAGCACCGACCCCACTACACTGGCAACAAGGCCCCACCGCCACGTCGACGCCGGCATCACCCACCTGTCCCACGTCGACGCTGGCCAACCTGCGAGTCGCCAGCCATCACCGCTGCCCCAACCCCTGCCCCACCGGGCTTAAGGTAAATTTTCTTCACGCTTGCTTTCTGTCTTACTCATTTTCGATTGGGCAGGACCTCCCGCTCCCACGGGCTTCACCGCAACATTAGCACCAGCACCACCCATCCGCCCCCATCGACCCTGACACCGCCACGACTCAACCCCAATGCACCATCTCGACACACCCCCACCATCGACGCTGGCACCTCTCACCCACCTGCCCCACCTCGATGCAGGCCACCCCGCAAGCCAACAAGCCCATCATCGTTGCCCCAGCCGTTGCCGGACTGGGATTAAGATAAGTTTTCCTTTTTTTTTTCTTCTTTCTTTTTCTTATTTCATCGCAGACCACCCCACCCGCCGTCCTAACCCTGTCGCCAACCTCGCCTTAATGCCACTACCTCAACCGCATTACCCCCGACCCCGCTGCGCCACCCCGACCGCGCCACTCGACTGCGCCACCCTAATCATGCAACTTTAACCGCGCCACCGCCCCAGTCATCGCCGCCCCAACCACAGCTACCACATCAGTTACCTCTGAGCTCAGTGGCTACACCCACCATTAGTACTAGCCCCCCCTGTATTTAATAAATCTGTATTTAATAAATCCTAATATTATTATTATTATTATTATTATCTGTGACAAATCTGGTGTGACTGTGACCTGACTAATTCTTGACTTCTATAGTCAGTTGGAAGTCAATGAAAAGTCAATTAACTTTTCATTGACTTTTTGATGACTGGCACTTGACTTCTGTAGTCAATTCAAAGTCAAAAAAATTGGACCTCAGTCAACAAAAAGTCAATGACTTTTAGCTGACTTTTCAGTGACTTTTGGGTGACTTTCAAAGTCAATAAAATAGGATGTCAGTCAAATGAAAGTCAATGACTTTTAGCTGACTTTTGAGTGACTTTGAGTGACTTTTGAGTGACTTTCAAGTGACTTTGTCAGTCAACAATGACTTTTAGCTGACTTTTGGGTGACTTTTGGGTGACTTTCAAAGTCAAAAAAATAGGACGTCGGTCAAGTGAAAGTCAATGACTTTTAGCTGACTTTTAGCTGACTTTTCAGTGACTTCCTTTTTTACTGAGGGTCATCGGGGTGTCGTGGATATTTGGTGTCGAATAGCGCTGTGCCAATTCGCATTTGTTCGTGGGTGACTGTCTGACTCATAGTGGTAGGGATGGACTTAGCAATGAGCTCTAGGGCTTCTTCTTCTTGTTCGTCTCGGATTACGTGGATCTCTTCCGGGTTGCTGGCAAGTGATGGGGATGGTGCAGGAGTTTTAGGAGTAGGGGATCGAGCTGGTTCTTCTGCTTCTGCGTCGATGGGTCCCCACTGGTCTCGGGTTACTACCTCGCTGTTACGGATGTCGAGATTGAGTGCTGATGATGCGGGTTTTGTGACTTGGAATTTGTTGTTGGCGTCGCTCCAACGGATTTCGGTCCAGCAGGTGAAGTCGAAGTTGAACTCGACTGGGATGATGTGTTGTCGATCTTGCGGGTCGATGTAGTAGGCGACGTATCCAGGGATTTCAGCGTCGTCTTTCCAGAAAGCTGAATGAAGATATCTTTTGGGAACGTTACGTTCTCCTCGTCGGTCGATGTTGTAGGGGCGGAAGGGCACCCAGAGGTCTTTGGTTTTAGGATTGGCCACGGTGGATCTTGGTCTTAATGTAACGTCTACCACGGACGCTTGCCTGACTTAGGCCTCGTTGGTTGCGGCGATCCTAAGCGGTCGATAGAAGAGACGATTGGTAATGGCGTCTGGATACTCAGCTGGATGGGGGGCTAGATCCCCGTTGAGGGCGATGAACGCGTGTAGGTCTTCTGCTTGAGGGACGTCGGCCGGGGGGAGCTCAACCGGAAGAATGGTGTTCCACGAAGGGTGGTCGACGATATAAATGTAGCCGTACGGTTTGGCGACTCGTTCGTTGTGATAGAGGAATACTTGATGGTACTGCAATCCAATCGGATAGGTGTCCACTGCCCGCGAAGGGGAACTCGGGATAAGCTCACGGGGATCCCTGGTCTAAGGGATATGCCGGAGGGGACTCACTTCAAAGGGAGGAGAGCCCTACAGACGATGAGACAGAGAAGATGGTGGTATTGAAGAAGACCAAGATGGCGATCCTGGTCTTCCACGACTACTACTTATACAGATACGCGCGGGCTTTCAAGCGCCGCTCCAAACTATTCTAGCCAATAGCGTAAGTAGAGCAAACCCTAATACAGCTATCCTAGGAATGAGTCACATCGAGTCATGATCCGATCCGTTATCGTACACAATCACATGCTCCAGAGCTTACCCGGCTGACTGATTCAACAAGTCCATGACGATATATCGCTGACGTGGTGTCATTCCCAGGCGTCAGTGTCCACTTCCGGGCCGAAACGTAACAGTGGTGGAAGAACGACGCGTTAGTTGTCGTGGGCGACAACGACCTTAAACGGGGGGTAATCACCTTTTTCCACGACACGCCGGCCATGGGACACCCGGGAATCGCAAACACCTACGAGTTACTACGATGCGACTACTGGTGGCCCAACATGCGCAGAGACGTAGAAGACTATGTCAAGGGATGCGTGACATGCCAGGCAAACAAAATTAACCCCCATCGTCAAAAGCCACATCTATTCCCCATCACCACAGACCCGAACGCTGAACCATTCGAAGTCGTCGCTATGGACTTCATCACCAAACTCCCTCCATCAGACGGATACGACTCCATACTCACCATCACGGACCACGATTGCTCGAAAGCCTCAATCTTCATCCCGTGCAACGAGTCGATCACAGCTGAAGGAGTAGCACGCCTCTACCTCCATCACGTATATCCCCACTACAGCATCCCTCGAAAGATTATCACAGACCGAGACCCCCGATTCACATCCGCATTCATGACCACCTCTGCAAGGTCCTCGGAATCCGCCAAAACATCTCGTCTGCATACCATCCACAGACCGACGGACAATCCGAACGTACGAACCAGTGGTTGGAACAGTACCTCCGGCACTGGAGCAATGTGCAGCAGGACAATTGGGCGGAAGCCTTACCGGTCGCCCAATTTGTGCATAACGCCTGGCCCAACGCAACCACAAAGGAGTCACCCTTCTCGCTCATCATGGGATGGGAACCACGTACCGTATGGACGCCAAAACCCACGTCATCCCCATCTGTCGAACAGCGCCTAGAAGATATGGTCATTAGGCGACAGCACGCGCAAGATTGTATTAAACATGCGCAAGAACTAATGGCAAAAAGGGGCAAGACGCGCTTCATCCCCTATCATGAAGGCGCAATGGTCTGGTTGGAGGGCACAAACCTCCGAACCTTCTACCCCACCGCAAAACTCGCGCCAAGCGGCACGGCCCGTTCCGAGTGAAACGAGTTCTCTCAGACGTCTCGTACGAACTGGAACTTCTGAGCACGTGGAAGATCCACCCCGTCTTCCACGCGAACCTCCTTACGCCATATAAGGAGACAGAACTACATGGCGCAAACTTCACGCGTCCACCTCCGGATCTGATTGATGGAGAAGAAGAGTTCGAAGTGGAGCGCATCTTACAGTCCCGATCACATGGACGAGGGCGCAAACTTCAATTCCTCGTCCAATGGAAGGGCTTCCCAATAAGTGATAGCACATGGGAGCCTCTTGAGAATGTTCGACATGCGCCCAACCTTATCGCCGACTTCTACCACCTAAATCCTACCGCCGAAGGGGCTGGACGAAAGATATAAAACACCCCTCGTTTATACCGCCCTTACCCATCTCCCTCTACTCCTCTACCATGACGACCACTCCCGTTGTTTCCACTATCCAAACCCGCCGCCCCGTCGAGATTATTCTCGAAAACCTAACCGTTCCTTCACAGGACCTTGGTGTCCCTCAGAACCAGAGGGTCGTACGCCATACTCTGTGATTCCTGACTCGCCCCCCCCTTCCTGTACTCGCACTCGCCACCTCCGCCCTCGCATCGTTAACGGAGGAACCTACACTGCCCGCCGAACCGTCTGAACCTCCCCAACCCCTTATCATCTCACACTCCGTTGATACTCCCGTCACTGTCCACGTCCCTGCTACACCCACGTACCCACCCGAAACCACTGTTGCCCTCACCCCACCACCACCACTATCACCACCTGCTGTACTTGCTGCCCACATCCCGATCCCACCATTCCCCGCCGGAATGGATCACTCGTTTACGCCCATCCCTCAGACACGGGTGGTCGGACCCGACCCCGCCCTCGCCCTCCTCGACGATGAGGAGGACAAGGAGAACGAAGACCCCGGCATCCCCTTCTTCTTCAACGACCCCACTTCCCCCACCTTCTTCCCGCTCCTAGTCGGGGAGACGGGTACCGTCAAACAGACAGCGCGGTATATTTATTACCGCCACAATTATCAGGAGGTCGTCGGGACGATGGGGAAGGGCCATCCCTGTTACGCGTCCCAAGTCTTCCTTAATGAAGTCTACACCGGTCAACTGGCTCAGCATATCACCGACAACCAGTTGAATATGTTCCACCCCCATGACCCCCGCGCTATCGTGTTAAACGAGGTGCTCGTCGAACTGCACCAGCCTCGTCTCCACGCTGACATCTCCCGTCTGCGTGAGTGCCTCACGCGGCGGGATGCTATCCGTGTTCGCCAATCGGATATCCGACGGCTGGAGACTGAGTTAACGCGCGACCAGTTCCATTTAGACATGGACTTTTCATCGGTCCGGAAGCGCCTCCAATACGCGCGGGCCATCCCTCTCATCACCGACAAGTATGCCGAGCTTCACGCGAAGCCTGTGCGTCCTCGAGGCTCCCCCGAGCCTATTCCCCTTACCCTTCGCGACTCTGGACCCAGCGAGATGCCCCGCCTTCAGGGGGAAGGCGGTAAGCGTCGGCGCAAGTGTTTCCAGTGCAAGTCAGAGGACCACCTGGTGGCACAATGTCCGGAGCGGCGAGCTCGAGAGCCGTGTCAGTGGTGTGGGAGTCGAGCGCACCAGCTGGACGTCTGCCTCATTTGACGCCTTTCTCCTATGACGCCGGCGCATGTAGACCCGGACTCTCGCCCTAGGTGGTGCGGGAAGTGCCTGAGGTACGACGCCACGCATGAGGAGATTAAGTGTCCGATGTACGAGATGTGTTGGGATTGCGGGGAGAGAGGGCGCTTCATGTTCTTGCGTCGACACACCTGCCCCCGCACCCCCTCCCCTGTCCCCGCGAACATTCCTGCTGAAGAGGACTACGCCTATACCAGCGACTAGTTGAAGTCGAGGCGACTTCAATTCTGACGGGGGGGTAATGTTACGATTTTACCTGCTGACTTGGTTGTACGATTACGATATGTTCCCATGCTTCGCGTGCTTTGACTCTCATCTTGCGCCGTGTGCCTCGGCGATAGGGTGGGTCGTTTTACGTTTCTTTCCGTCCGCCGATCATTTCTGAGGGGCGCATGACCCCGCGGAATCTACCTGTACTATATGCGGTCTTTCCCTTGTTCACACTTTAAGACCCTTGACTCGCGATCGCGCCATATGTTTGCTCCTCGCAAACATCCTGTACTAGTATATAAGTCGCGCCCTACCTAGCTTGTACGGTAGACTTGACTTCTTGTGTAATACCACATCGTCTTTGCCTCACGAACGACCCTCGACTCGCCTTTGCGCTTGAGTCTGCTATTTCGCTCGCCGTTGCGCTTGAGCCCTGCCTCTCCTCTATTATCCTCGGTTCCAGGGAAACCGAGTGATACTTGTGCATCCTCGAACTGAGTCTTAATCGACTCGCGCTTTTCCGATCCCGTTGACTTAACGCGGTACACGTCATACCTAACGCCCCTGTGGTGGCGTTACATACATGACTATATCCCTGACAGTGCAGGGGTGGAAATCAGCGCTGCAGAACTTGCATGACTTGCTCAGTTAAGTATGCTTTGTCAATGGGAATGGGGCTCTAAACTTACAGTCGAACGTGATAGAACCTGGCGGCTACCTTACTCTGCAAAATGCTGATCTCGTAACGTTTACACGTGAGAAACCCCCACCACTCGATTGTCAAGTCATCTGTAAACGCAGTAGGTGTTCAGAGCTGTTCGGAGCTGTTCAAGGACACTCTGAACAGCTCTGAACAGCTCTGAACACCTAGTTGCGTTTACAGATGAAGAGCCCGATATCGCGGCATATACCCAAGGTAAATCCACATTTGCCACAATCAATCGGATCCTCTTGGGTTGGGCCCTCCAACAAGGCTTCGACATTGGGTAACGTGCGCACATTTCTTCATTTTGCGCAGTAGCTCATCCTACCACAGCCTTTCATATCATTTCCAAAAGATGCTCCAAGATGCATCTCTTCAGGTCTTGTCATCTACGAGGGTCCTTGCCCCTCATGGGGAATACTGTTTGTCCCACAAGGGGCCAAACAAGACATCTCTTTCGGAGTTTACTGTATCTTCTTCCCAGAGCCTTTCTCATATCCTCGACTCGGTGACTTTGGCCATGATGAAGACGGGTTGTCTGGAGTTGGGTGACGGTATCCGAATTGCTGACGAAGAGGAGCGGAAAGCGCTGATGAGGGAGGTGCAACATTTTGTGGAAGGGGGTATTTTTTTGCCCTTGTCTGAATGGGTCGTCGTGCGACCTCTGCGATCTTCTTATTAGAATTGCTTTAGCGACACTTTCGAGCGTTGATAGCGTAATTTTGTCCAAGCAGAAAGAACTTAGGTGACACCCAGGCCTGACATGGTCATTGAACACACATCAGACAGCCGCGTCTCCCTGGAGTCCCTATGGGACTTACAATATCGCATACTCTTTGTAAGATCCCATGAGGAGAACACTGGCATGAAAACTCTGAGTGCCAGTGGGGTGATTGTGACAGATGGCTTCATCAGGAAAAACCTCATGCGAATGAGGGATACTACATAATCAAGCAGTCATTGTGATACTAGCAAGTGTATACGCCGAAAGGGAGCCAGGAGCCTACCCTACCTGATCGCAGGGTCAGCAACGCAGAGAAGAGAAAAAAAGAGCGCACTGTCCCCTCTATCTCAATCGTTGATCTGGCCCCTGATATGCTCCGCCCAGTCCCCCGCCCCGTGGTTCCCATCACGACGACGCGACGATGGCGTCTGAGCGCAGACTCTCGTCGCTCATGTAGCTAGCGGCTTCCATTGCCATGCGCAACGTCCTACCTGCTGCATCTGAGCCGGCGTCAAGACGAAGGAGGCAGCTCTACGTCCATTATACTCGTGCTCGATGCGCACAACCCGGCTAGGTGTCGCGGCCGGTCGGTCGAGGAGGACGGGCGCGGGCGTGAGGCGGAGGGCAAGCGGTTCGTGTTCGCGCTCAACAAGATCGGTACGTGCCTTCCGTCCCCTTCTCTCTCACAGGCCTGGTGCCGCGCGAGAATGCACATGCCTGACTTGACTGGAGCACGTCCGCTGCAGTCCGCACTACATCGCCGACGCTGCCCTTCCGCTCCGCGGGCTCACGAATCACATCACCAGCGCACTCCTGCATCTTATCGTGGTGACCAAGTAGAGCGGGATGCAGGCGGTCGGCATTATCAGCTGGAATTCGGCTCCACTCGGTCCCAGCTGGTTCCGAAGGTCGACTAGATCAGATTGTGTAAAAGCTGTTTACGATGCAATGTAGTAACGTTCAATGACATGATCTATCTCCCACCGTCATTGGAAACATCGCGGGCGCGTATGTATTTTCTTTTCGGATACTTACTCGCTGAAAGACTTTTCCGTGAATTTGATTATACCGTAGCTCTTCTTAAACAGCAGAGGAGCGAAGCGCGCGATTGGGAAGACTTTAGAAAAGCTGATGAGTTGCCGAGTACGTGTCGTGAGTTATGTACACGGTGTGAGTAACGGGACGTATATGAGCTTTACGACAGAACTATAGACACCTATGATGCAAGGATATTGGGTAGCGATCGTGTAGCACCCACTCTCCACCAGAATGAAACACGACGCAGCGCACTGCTGACCCCAGCGGAGGGCGTGTCCACAGTGCGAGACGCGACGGGCCTTCATCCGCCTTCGCAGCCTCGGTCGGCAGAGAAACCCGCACACGGAGCGTACGAAGTGCCTGCACGTTCGGCATTAGCGATCCGACTTGCTTGTACAGCGCCTGAAGCGAGACCTAGCACTGATCAGTTCAGAGAAACAGCCGGGGGAGGCAGCCGACACGTACCTCATCTCGAGAGACAACTCCAGCCCCGTGCTCGTATTCGCAAGCGCGCCTAATAACCGCACGCGCATACGCACGTCCACGTCGGGCGCGGGACCAAGAGCACGAGCTCCTTCAGTGAGCCGCCGACCGCGCCGAACAGTGCCGCGGGGCGCAGGCCGTCGTACAACTCGCAATCCGTAGCATCACGCGCCGCAGCGGACGGCCAGGAGCGAGTGCAGCCACGTAGCCAGGGCTACTGTCGAGCACCGCAATGCGCGGAACGGCGGCGGGTGGGACGTCGTGCGCCGCAGGGGGCACGCCGACAAAATGGGGCAGCGCGAGGTGGGTAAGACGCGCGCGGGCTGGCGCCGCGAGAAAGTTTGTCGAAGAATGCGTGTCCGCGAGCTGCGTCAGGTGCGTAAGCGTACCCGGCGCCGCGGCGAGCAGCTCCGCGTCAGCGCCGAGAGCGCGCGCATAGAGCGGAGCGCCAACGCCGGCGTAAGCACGAAGGACGGGCCTTGCGCGCGGCGTCAGCATCCTCACAAGCGCCGCGAAATGTGGGGCGCCCGCTAGCCGCGCGACGCACGCGTCCGCATCGTCGGGACGGCGCTAAGACGAGTGAGAGCGGGATCAGGGCGCTCTGACCCTGCTGTCGAGCGAGCCGTGGACCGCGGGGTTCGAATCCCTGTGGAGTAGTCACTATGATGCGCTGCGGCGGTGTAGGTGCTTGCGTGGACTCGGTGGGATGATGTTTGTTGGTATGCTCGGGGACATCTCGGACATGCACGGGAAGGAATGTGAGACGAGCGAATCGGTGCAGGCCATATCTAGCTCGGAGATAATGCCGGAACATCGCCCGAGGCCGCTAGGGGGACGGATATCTGGAGGTCGTCATCAGGGATATCGAGATGGAGGATTGAGATGTCGATGTGATCGGAGATGGTGAGTGGGCGTGTGTTTGATGTCGAGATATTGAGATTGCTTGAACCTGCGCATGAAGGAAGGCATCGTGCGAGGAGGAGGGGGGGGAAAGGAAAGGAGAACAGACAGGCCAGAAGTAAGGTCGCCTAAGTGGAGTGTGAATGAAGCGGTGTGCATGATGGTGCATCATTCCGCAACCTTGCGCAGCGTGCGGATGTAGTCGCACTGCGACTTCGCTTTTATCCTCCGGCTCCCGACAGACTTGCTCCGACACAGCGGACAGGGTGTCGCGCATGGCAGTGGACGATTGTTGGCCACGTGAGCGACGAAACCGTCGGCCAAACGTGATCACCGCGTCTTCGCGACGTGGGTCCGACCGGGCGGAACGGATTGGTGGTGGCAAGGTCGGTAAGGAAGATGGATGGGGGACGGACGGCAGACGTCAGGAGTATTTGCGTCGCAGACTTTGGGACGAGGCAGATGCGCTGACTTAATGTTAGCTGCGTTGTCCTGAGCGACGAAAATCATACTTTACCCAGTAGGATTGATCGCTTTGGTGAGGATTACAAGGTTGAGAAGGAGATTTTGTCCGACTGACTGTTTCTTTTCATGACGTCGACCCACGGGTATTGAAGAGAAACGCCGGTGACCACATGTCGAGCCAAACAGCGTAATCGACTACCCTATGTTGAGGACAAGAGACATGAGTTGACAGTGCCAGGATGTCGTCATGAATGAGAAGCTGTGGAGGAACAGATCTCACGCGTCAATACGAGCCAGTCCGCGGGAAAGTCTCTCACGGCCTCCTTCCGTCTTTACTAAGCCAGGGTCGACCCATCATCGATCAAAAGACGGGGATCAAATCGATCAACAACTCTTCCGTCGCTCCCATGTCCTCGAATTCCAAAGATCCGTTCGTTTGCCCTTCCTATAATGAGGACCCTTATCGTAGGAAGGGCAACGCAGGAAACACGTCCATCCTACAAAGTGTCTGATATAACGGGTGCTTCACTATACACCGGGATATAGCCAGGAGGTATGTCCTTGTAGAGTATGAAAGCGACTCCGTTTGGCAGCCTTGCTTCCAGCCTGCCTGTTTCCCCTACGACTCACTCCTCTTCAAACATGATGTTCTCGACACCTTCCCTTTTGAGGACGTCACTGGATACGGAAACACGGTCCCAGTCCCCACCGCGCGACTCCCATCACGAAGACGCGACGATAGTGTCTGAGCCCAGACTCTCTTTGCTCATATAGCTAGCGGCTTCCGTTGCCATGCGCGACGTCCTATCCGCTGCGTCGGGGCTGTAGCAGCTCTACGTCCGTTATGCTCGCGCTTGATGCGCACAACCTGGCTAGGTGTCGCAGCCGGCCGGTCGAGGAGGACGTGCGCGGGCGCGGTTCGTGTTTGTGCTCAATGAGATCGGTACGTGCCTTCCGTCCCCTTCTCCTTCGAACTCTCGGATAGGCTTGGTACCGCGCGAGACTGTACATGCCAGGCTTGGCTGGAGTACGTCCACACTACAACCCCAACGCTGGCACTGCACTAGCGTACTCATACGCCTTATCATGGTGTACAAGTCGAGCGGGATGCAGACGGTCAGGTCGCATTATCAGCCGGAGAATTCGTATCCACTCTGTCCAAGGATCCATTCAACATTTAAGGTGTGCGATCTCGTGATGACCTTCTACGGGCACCTTAAGATGATTGAACATACAAGCTGCTCGGCGCCAGTGCGTATTTCCCTCCTCTCGGTATCGTCCACCTCAAGCACCAGCTGACTGCCAGCTTGAATGTGGAGAACATGGCAAGCTATGATCACACTGCTGATTGACCACCTTCCGAATAGCAGGTTCCTGCTCTCTTCGCTCAGCACCTGGCTGGTCTGGTGAGTATCATCGACGTCGTGTCGAGCTCGAACTCAGGTTGCAACACTGATGGATTCTCCGCTATCGCTGAATGAGAGCCTTAGTTTACTTACTACTGGACCAATGTCTTCTGTTTGACGTTGGATGACACGGGCCTTTGGATCCCGGAGTTTATACTAGACCGCGTTCGCCGCTCATCCGTGCTGCAAGTCAGCCGAACGCATGTAGATTAGAAAAAAATAAATGCTGTAGACGCCGTTTGAACTCTGCTCCCGAAAAGGTCTCTGACGTAATAATATTCGAACTTGAACTCGAACATCGTCGTACAATGGCTACTTGCCACTCTGCTAGACCAATGAACCCATACAGGTGTGTCTATTCCCAATGCCTTTGTTCGTTCGCCATATTAATAGACCGAACTGATCTTCAAACAGACCCATGACTACAATCAACACTCTCCCGGACGACGTCTTCATAAACATATTTAGGCTTTATCGAATGGATGAACTTGATTGTACTACTAAGAGCCATCTCCCGTGGAAATGGCACAGACTAGCACATGTGTGCCGAACATGGAGATACATCATTTTCGCGTCATCACGTCATCTCCGTCTAGAACTTCTCTGCACCCATGGGACACCTGTCGAGAAGAACTTAGGTTATTTTCCGGCTTTTCCGATTGCCATCTCCTTTCTCGGTTTTGATTTTAAGGGGCAGGAGGGTGATCGAGACAATCTCTTTGCGGCACTGGAGCACCGCGATCGTGTACAAGTCATCGAGGTTGATCCGACATACTCGCTGATGGAAGAGCTGGCCACGGCGATGCAGGAGCCATTTCCGGCATTGACCCACCTTCGGTTCGACTCAGAATATGTGACCATGCCGTTCCTTCCCGACACGTTCCTAGGTGGATCTGCCCCACGTTTGAAGACAATCTACATGTCTCGCGTTCCCTTTCCAGCGGCACCGGCTTTACTTTCGTCGGCCCATGACCTGGTCGATGTACATCTCAGCGGCATAACTCCAACCGGTTATATCCCACCAGAAACGATGGTCACAACGCTGGGTGCGTTGCCTAGGCTCAAGGATCTCACCTTTGAATTCGAAGCGGGAATGACCTATCCGGATCGAATGCACTTGCTTCCCACCACACGGACTGTCCTTCCCGCTCTTACCACATTTTCTTTCAGGGGTCTTTCCGAGTATTTCGAGGATTTCGTGGCGCAGATCGACGCACCGCAGCTCGAATCCTTACGAATAGAGTACCTGTCCTATTCCGAGTTTCGGCTCCCCCAGCTCCGCGAGTTCTTCGATCGTTCAGAAAAATTCAGCGCTTCCCGGTTTATCCGCGCCGATCTACACGTCGAGCCCTTTATCATCGCCATCGAGCTTGTTCGTCGCCACCAGTCATTCTATCTTTCCGTCCAGCAAGAGGCGATGGGTCTCGTCGTCAGCCAGGTGCCCCTTATGCACTCCAATGTGGGCCATCTTTTTATCGGTTCGGACTACGAAGATTGGGAGATAGGCGACCGTGTCCAATGGCTGGAACTCTTCCGCCCATTCGCCTCTGTGAGGGCACTGAACGTAAGCGAGGAGCTTTCGTGGACCATTCCGCCTGCTCTCAAATATGTCCCCGAAGAGATGGCCCCCCATGTGTTGCCCGCACTCAAGTTGCTTTACTTGGAGAACGAGCCGGCAAACGCTGTGGAGAAGTTCCTCGCCGCTCGCCAGAGGCTGGGTTGTCCTGTAACCTTCCGAGGAAAAACCCTAGAGTCTCGCTGCGGCGGATAGGTGTATATCCCGTACATTCACCCCTGATTCGCCCATTTTCCTGTATCCGAGCACATGCTGCTGTACTAACCACCAATTCTCTACAATAACGCGTAGGAGATGATACGCACATATGAAACCTATTTATTTACCCTGGTCTACGCATCTACTGACTTGGCTATGTACAGTACTCACTGTTGTGTTAATGTTAATGTTGGGTCCCGAATTTCACCGGAGGGACCAAGTTAACCGTCATGACCATGCCCACAGGCAGTCCACTTGCGCCACGCTCGGCTAGGGACTGCCGTCGCTCGTGCTCTGTGTGACCACGACCGGGCCATCGATATATATCCGAGGTGTCAGCGTCGTGGTGCGCTCTAGGAATAAGCGAGGGTCTGGGCCGAGAGCGACATGGCGCGGGATCTATACAATATATAAATACTCGACGAACTTTTTGCTGACACATACAATGAGTCATATTTTTTACGGTTTATGGCAAGTGTGATCGAGCTTGCTTTTTTGGTTGTGTGCACAGCGACCACTGTAGCACACGTGAATGGAGATGACCCCCATCCCCATACTTCTGAAAGTTCTTTGACCGTCCGCATTGATAGATGCGACGTATCTCCTTCTCCATGCTCACTGACGCTTTTCACTTTTAACCTTTGTTCTTTTTGGCAGCACATAGAACACTGACCAAACATGTTTTCCGATTGCATTGGTCTTGCAACTTGAAGCCACTATTCACCTATCCGACACTGTGACTCCTATTCATGACATTGTCGCGCCGCAACGATCCTCATAGGATGCGGTCCGTTCACTCTAGCTGCTTCACCCTTATGCTCTCACCCCATCGCCACTACCCATTGCATCCACCCCCACTTGTGGGTATTCCTCACTTGGCTCCATAAAAGATTTAGATAATGATAAGTTTTCTTTCCTTTTCTTCTCAAACCTGTGCAGCACAACAGCAGCCATGACACTGCCATTATCCCTGCCATTGTGCTGCCCTCGCTCCGCAACCGCCACTCGCGGCACCCTGTCGCCCATGCAACTGACCCTCAAACCCCCTTGTGCTCAACTATTGCCACCCCACTGATGCACCTGGTGACTGCCGAAACTGCCCCACCTGCCTCCACCCCAACCACGTCATCAACACCTCAACACTGCAATGCTGACAGCTGTGGCGAACAACAACCATAACGTGACAGTGACAACGGCAATGACGAACCAGGATAGCACCCTCAACAACAACAGGAATCACGATGATATATAGACGACCGGTTATCGGGATGATTGGGTTTGGGGAGGTGTGAAGCCGCGCTGCCAGTCGTGCAGGCCTCCGCGTGGCGTGAAACTTCGTAGGTCGGTTCGTTTTGGCTGGAGATGCGTCACTCTAAGTTGGCTAAGGGCGCGCGAGAGTGCGAGACGTTCGAGAGCACAGGAAATGAAGGGAACTAAGCCCCACAGAGCTATGGGTGTTAGGTGTAAAGTCATAATTACATGAGTTATATATACTTGCCAAAATAAAGGCTGAGGGATGGGGTGGATCAGATGAAAAGACAAATGGTAAAATGCGGAGCGAAGGATCTGGGATGAGTAGCGCACACACTATGCACACCAAGCGTGGAAAAGCGGTGAAGTGTGTTGAATATGCACTTACAATAGAACTTTGCTCTGTATCTCAGCCTTGATCAAATAGGGAAGGGTACGAGAAAGGTCTGGTGGGGGATTCATACAGCAGGAACAGACGCATCATCTCAAGCATCGTTTCACATCTATTGTAAAAGGACGGTCCTCCGGACCGTCCCTTCAATGCTAGTCAGCCAAAAGAATACTGGCATTACTTCGAGCTTCACGAGCATGACCTGGTAAAACTCGCGTCAAGCAGGCATACAACCATTAACGTAACCTATTTGCGGTATGCGCTCAAGTCGGAGAATAACAAGATCATTGGCAGATGAAAGGAGCGTCGGCAACGCTGGAAAGGGGACACCATATAACGTTATTTCCTGTAAATGCGGAGCAGATCCCCCCAGGAATCCATCAGGAAGGGCACCCCCGATCTACCGACATCATCCAAAAAACCGTGAACGACTCCTGCATCATGGTGGCCATATTTCCCAGGTGTGAGTTCGTTCCATAAACGCTAATAACGTATAGACGATCAGGGTACTCGAGTGCCGCAGAGAGATTACCGTCACGGCCAGAAGTAACGTCCTCGGAAAGGTTGTACCGAATAACGATGGGTAAGTGTGGTGATGCAAATATGGTTTGTCGCCATCTTCGGCATACATGCACCAGAGTGTGCCACGTAGTAGAGAAAATAGTTTGCTCTATTTCTTTCGCAAAAGTGAAATTTATCCAGCAACACGTCTTGTGGGAGCATATTGATCGTTGTTTTCATGTTGCAACATTGAGAAATGTTGTGGAGATTTGAGTCGAGGAGCAGCGAGGCTCGGTCAATATGACCTGTGCTGCACGCTGTGCACGTACCATAAAAAACGCCCGTGTGGAACGCCTACCGTGCTGAGAGTATGGGCAGTGCAGGGATGATGAGCATGCTTGGTGTGCCGTTCGTACTGTAGAACTACAAGGCGGACGTAAAGGCGATGACGGTCAATTGGACAGCCTCCATTGCCACTGCCCGAAGACAGGACGACAGACATCGAGGCTCGCAGCACCGGAGGCCTGCGAATCGACGATGGTCCCTTCTCTCCTCTCCTCTCGGCTCAAGTGGCGAAAGGTGGAAATAAACTCCTGACGAATCGCCGAATCAGAGGCTTCTGGCATTATCGTGGACTGATCGCGACCTACTCCATCTCGTGCTTTCATAGAAACACATACTCGTCCACACATCGAACCCCAACACCGCAATGACAGGGACAAGAAATCATTCTGTTAAATATAGTTACGGGTGTTCATAATGTTCGCACCATTCCGATCAGGACAGATGTCCTTGTAAAAATTGAGATCGAGCTGTGGTCGTTGGTTGTCCATTGGGTATCGAGAGCCCAAACCTCATCGTATGCAATCTGTCTCTTTCCACACTTGCGTCGAATAAATTAATGCAGCCTTCATCATGATTGGAGAACACAAGTTTGATATCGACGACGCTGTGCTCACCTCGCCGGTTCCTTGTTCAGAGAAGAAACAATAGAAGTACCGCCGTCACTAGCATCCATGGACGGGTCAAGTGTAGCCTGGTCGGCAGTGAGACCAAACTTGCAGAACCACGTATCTTCACATTCCTCCAGAGATTTCCCCGGTAAATCATAGGACTGTCCATGGTCTCACACCCACATACTCTTTGTAGGATGGATGTCCTGTGCAAGGTAAGACGACCATCCTACAAAGAGTTCTCGTCAAGGGGAGTTGTCACGGTTCGCTGGAGCTAAGCCAACACGGCACCGGCCGGCATAACACCCAAATCAGTGGTTTTCGGGCCCGGCCGGCACTTTCCCGAAAAACGTTGGAAGCCGGTCCGGGTCACTTTTTGCATGCGTCTCATGAGGCCCACAGATTCACAACCATGATTCACCGGATTCTCATCGCATGTGCCAGACACTCAGAAAACTGCGTCTATGGGATTCTCAGCTCCCAAGTTGATTTGCCAGATGAGTACCGGGTATTAGGTTTGACGGGTGGGGTACACGTGCAACAGGTTTGGTGGGGTTTCTCAAAGCACTATTCTAATCACTAACCGAAGGGCTTTGCGTGCTATACCGGTCTCTATATCGTATCCTTCAACACGACTTTCCCGCAGGCCCCGCGCTTTAATTGTTCTCCTCAGTAATACCGAACCCCGAGTCAACGCGATCAAGTGTATTCGCCGACAGCACCGGTCCGTCGCGCAGACTCGCGCTTTGTGCATTGGCCTAGCGAATATTGCTCCTCGGGCTGGGTCCGTCGTCCGTCGCTCCCTCCAAATAGCCCATATGTGTGCAACTTAACTTTCGACTTGTGTTCTCCCAGACTCCCACCTTCTCGCTTCTCATAGAACAACCTTCGCCACCCCTGGCATGGTACCGCTTCCACGGCCAAGTCCAGTCTCACGCATGGACCGTAATTATGCGACCAAGTTCAAGTATTGTCTTGGTTCTACTCGCCGCCCTACGTCTATTCACATGAATAGACTAGATAAGCATGTCGGACAGGAATCTAAAACGGACAATCAGGCAATAGTCTGGGTCGAGCGCTGCTCAATGCATGATCAAGTACGTAACATTGCCCCTGCTCGTCGCTCGGATTTTGACATCCCACAAGCTGGTCATAACGTCCCAGATGCGTCGCTCTTAGTCACGGTCGACGGAGAGACCTCCGAGATGGATTATTGTTCGGCCTCGTGCTCACCTGTCGTCCCAGCGGGCTGTCAAGTTAGCGTTCGCGGGGTCGTCTTGATCGTCGTTCTTTTGATTTTCCTCGACAGTATCGGTCGCATCTATCATGACGGTAATGCGTGTTCGGTGTACCGTTCTGGTTGCCGGGCGGCATTACTGAACTAAGTACTCAGACAACTAGACTTCCACGTGGGCATGCGCGGCGTCATCTTCCTCTTTGTGATCAAGGACGATAGTATTGGCATTGGGAACTAAAACGACGGCCCTGTCAATGCCTCCCACCCCAATTTCTCTGCATCTTGTAGTACGTATGGTGGTGCCTTTTCTTTTCTCTGCTCGAAGTCACTCACCATATCGCTACTTTTTCTCAGGCCTCTGGGTCACAGGCGTCCACCCCACGACGAATGACAACCCTGAAACTGCAGTGAAAGTGAAAGTATCATATCCTAGTGGCTTGTTGAGTTACTTTCGGCGTTAAGCAACCAAGACCCATTTCCCCTACCTTCCTCTAGAACCTCAGCTGGTAGTACCGGTATGACGGCTTCCACGAGTGTGTGTCATGACCGACCTAATCTTACTTTGTAGTCTGTTCAACCCCTTAAGCGTGCGACTTTGTTACTGCTCTCTGCGGGTTCCTCAAACTTGCGAGCTGCTCGGCGCCGGTGCGTCTTCCATCTTCCCTCTTGGGGTTGTCTACCTCAAGCACCGGCTTACAGGGCGTCGTGAGCGTGATATAGAAATATCAGACGTTGTTACCCGTTACTGTACACAAGGGCCCTCTATAACTTGTCTCTATAATTCGGAAACTACTACATACAGTAATTCGGTCTCTGACGTAATCACCATACCTCGACTAACATCATCGTCGCTATTCCGAGTCGCTAGGCCAACAACTCCTACTAGTATCGCATTACAACTCCGAGTTCGAGTTACAGCTATAAGAACACCCACTTCGCCATCCCAGCGCGCTTTCAACTTACTCAAGTGTGTCTATTGCTGGTGCTCTTTCGTTCATTGCCATATTGATGAGATGTCCAATTGACTGGGCGTGCAACGCTAAGCTTCATACAGACCCATGGCAACGATCAACACACTCCCGGACAACATATTCATAGAAATATTTAACCTTTGTCGAATGGAGGAAGCTGTCCGTACTATTTGGGGCATCCGCCCATGGAAATAATACAGACTGGCACATGTGTGCCGAACATGGAGACACATCATGTTTGCGTCCCCACGCCGCCTCCATCTGGAGCTTCTCGGCACCCACGCGACACCTGTCCAGAACAATATAGACCATCTTCCGGCTTTTCCTATTGTCATCTCCTTTGTCGATCCTTCGTTCCGGCGCGATAACCTCTTTGCAGCACTGAAGCACCGCGATCGTGTACGAGTTGTCGAGGTTGATGATGTGTCGGACTCATTGTTAGAAGAGCTGGCAACAGCAATGCAGGAACCATTTCCCGCATTGGTCCACCTTCGACTCAGATCGAATACACCTATCCCTACGTTAGCTCTCCCTGATTCATTCCTTGGTGGGTCCACCCCATGTTTGCAAACAATCTACATGTCTGGCATTGCCTTTCCAGCGGCACCAACTATTCTCTCGTCGGCCCACGACCTTGTCGATGTAAATCTCAGCGAAATACCTCCAGAGAGCTACACTCCACCAGAGGTGATGGTCGCAAGTCTGGGTACGTTGCCCAGGCTAAAGTATCTCACCTTTGGACCGACGTCCTATCCTGGTCCAATATCCCTACCTCTCATCACACGGACTGTCCTTCCTGCTCTTACCACATTTTGCTTCGACGGTCCTCTCGAGTATTTCGAGTATCTCGTGGCGCTGATCGACACTCCTAGGCTCTGTTGCTTGCAAATAGAGGGCATCAGCGATTCTCAAATCCCCCAACTCTGCATGTTCATTGATCGTTCAGAACAACTTCGGTTTAGTTCCGCGGTGCTGATCTTCCAGCCTTATGCCGTCATCTTTGAACTCAATCAGCGAGGTCGGTCGTCAATTCGTATTTCTGTTGAGGACTATGTGATATGTCAGGTAGTCAATCAACTTTCTGCTATGCTCTCCAACGTGGACCGCCTCCTCATCGGTTCAGAAGCGATGGAGAGAGATGACAGACCAGGATATGGTATCCCATGGCTAGAACTCTTCTGGCCATTCACCGCTGTGAAGGCGCTGTGTGTAGACCACAGGATTTCATGGCACATTCTTCAGGCACTCGAAGACGTCACTGATGACAGAGTTGCCGAAGTATTGCCCGCCATGGAGTTGCTTTGCTTGGAGTACGAGTCGGTGGAGTCCACAGAGGATTTCGTCACCGCTCGCCAGGACGCAGGTCGCCCAGTAACCGTTGTCAACCGGGAAATGGAGTTCCAAGAAAGGCTCAAGATACTCGACGATGGCAAATAGGAGACGACAACAGTCGCATACGAGACCCAGTCTACACATGTACACACTTAGCTATGCACATGGACTTTCGACTTAAATCATTGTGTCAATTTTCACGGCGTTTGGTCCTGAACTTCAAGTTGCTAGAAGGTCACTGCATCAAGCCTGACCAAACCGATGCAGCCAGACCGGAAATCGTCACCGCATCACATCTGGTGAAATGGCACATTTAAAATAGAGAGGCTTAGAAGCGTATGGAACGTCGCGAAGCGCGCATCTCTACCGCGTACACCATCAGCCCGAAGACGAAAGAGGAAACGAGGTTCTTTGCGAGTTGCTTCTACGAGGGAAGGGTCCGTGCAGCGCCGGTCGAGGAGCGGGGTGAGTAAGGACGAGACGCAGCACTGGGAGGTCAGTCCGTACCGAGAGGAGGCCGGCTACGGGCTTCAAGATTATTCGGATACAAGGTCTCGGGGATGTATAAGCGTTGTAGGTTATTAGAGTAAATTGAGTAGCGCTTCTCGATCGAGAAAGAGGGTTTCTGCTGCCAACGCGCAGACCTGAGCCGAGAGTGTTCGCAAGTGGACGGATTGCTCGTTTGAGTCAGCGCTTGAAGACTATTTTACCTACGATCTGTATAACCACCTCGTTCGCCCGATCATCTCGGTTACTTATCTTCATGGCATACCCCGTGTCACCAGTAGCAACGGTCTGCGGGTCCGGCTGCGTTGACTTGGTCCCTCCAGCGAAGTTTAGAACCAAACACAGACATAACGATGAGTGCATAGATAAGTTAGTATATGCGCAGACTAAGGTAAATAGGTTTCATGTGCGCGCGTTGTTGTCTCCTACTTGTTATTGTAGATAAATGATGGTTAGTATAGCAGCATGAGCCAGGATACAGGAAAATAGGCGAATCAGAGGCGAATGTACGGGATATACACCTATTCGCTGTCATCACGTATGTTCATTCTTTCCTTGAACTCTTCCTCGTCGAGAAAAGTTACAGGGCGACCCATATTCTGGCGAGTAGCGACGAATTTCCCCAGGAACGTCACCGGTACGTCCACTAAGCAAAGTAACTCGAGGGCTGGCAACACTTCTGCGGCGCTCTCCCTAGCCTGGGTGATATTGTTGAGTGCGAGAAGAGCAGTGTGCGGTGAATACACCTCCACTACACGGAGTGCCTTTACAGAGGTGAATGGGTGGAAGAGTTCCAACCATCCGGCACCATCGTCTACATAACCAAATGAACCGACGGAAAGACAGGTCACGTTTGAGAGTATAGCAGAAAGTTGGCTGATCGCCCGGCCTGTCGCTTCCATGTGGGCGCAAAAGCCTAACGACAACTGAACCGGACGAAAGTCAATGACGAGGGGGGGGTCGTCGGGATGGATGAGTATGCTTGCGTGCACCAACCGGGATAATTGGAATTGTTCTGAACGATCGAAGAACTTGCAGAGTTGGGGGATTTGAAAGTAGGTGAGTTCCTGCTCCAGGTAGACTATTCGTAAGCAGTCGAGCTGAGGGACGTCGATCTGCGCCACGAAATCCTCGAAATATCCGGAAAGACCCTTGAAATAAAATCTGGTAAGAGCAGGAAGGACAACCCGTGTGATGGGGAGAAGGCGCATTCGGTCAGGATAGGTCATCCCCCCTTTCGAATTCAAAGGTCAGGGACTCGAGCCTGGGCAACACAGCCAGACTCGCGACCATCGCCTCAGGTGGAATGTAACCAGTTGGGGGTATGTCGCAAAGTCGAATATCGACAAGGTCATGGGCTGATGAAAAAAGAGTGGGTGCCGCTGGAAAGGGAACGCGAGACATGTAGATTGTCTGTAGACGTGGGGCGGACCCGCCTAGGAATGTGTCGGGAAGGAGTGGCAAGGTCACAGAACTATAAAATGTAGGTTGGAACCCAAGGTAGGTCAAAGCCGGAAATGGCTCCCGCATCACCGTAACCAGCTCTTCCATCAGGGAGTACGTCGGGTTGACGACAACGACTTGAACACGATCGCGGTGCTCCAGTGCTGCAAAGAGATTGTCTCGATCACCCTCTCGCCAGTGCAACTCATCGTCGAGAAAGGAGACGGCAATAGGAAAAGCGGGGAGATGACCTATGTTCTTCTTGAAAGGTGTCCCATGGGTGCAGAGAAGTTCTAGCTGGAGGTGACGTGACGACGCAAACATGATGTGTCGCCAGGTTCGACACACATGCGCCAGTCTGTGCCATTTCCATGAGTGATGGCTCTTAGTAGCGTGGCCAACTTCATCCATTCGACAAATGGTAAATATTTTGATAAAGACGTTGTCCGGGAGAGTGTTGATCGTCCTTGTGGGTCTTTTTGAAGATTAGTGGTGAAGTGAATCGGCCTATCAATATGGCAAACGACCGAATGCACTGAGCATAGACACACCTGTATGGATCCATTGATATATTTAATTTGAACTATGGGATGGAGACGTGGGTATTCTTATGGCCTCGATGAGTTGTAATGGACACTTTTTTTTGGTCTCAGGCTAGCAGTTTGCCAAGTGCGGATTCATTCGATTATGTCAGACACCTTTTTAGGGTCCTAACGTCTTTATGTATTACAGTACTACAAGCTTCAGCACCGTGCCTACGGCACGGGTTGCTTCAGCTTGTTGGGGGCTGCGCCCCCAACCCCCGCTTTCATACTTAACTCAAATCCATATCTCCATCTATTTAGCACTGGCACTACTGGTATCAATCTAGTATCTACATATATATCTATCACTTCAGTAACACCTCACTATATACAATATTTTTGGTCTGAGCCTCTCTCACTTTCTCATCCCAAATCACCTTGATGTTTTCCCTTGATGTTACTCTTGAAATCCCAACATAGAACTGCCCATGAGTGAACACTGGTGTCCTAAGATCTAGCCTAACATGCTTCACAGACTGTCCTTGTGCCTTGTTGATTGTCATGGAAAAGCAAAGCTGCACAGGAAATTGTTTCCTTGTAAACTTGAAGGCCATTTGATCTTCTGTTGGCTGATTCCTGATCCTTGGGATGAAAACCTTCTCTCCTGCATGTTCCCCAGTCAGGAGCTGCACCTCCAACACCCTATTTCCACATCTTGTTAGTGTTACGTTCCTTCCGAATGTATCAACCCGACCTGGGTTATTTGTCTGTTTGCTGAGCCTTGCACACATCAAAGGTCTTCAGGATCCCGTAGGCAACGGCTAGGGCGATCCGCAATACGTGGCCCAGAAGGGCGAAGGTGAAGATGAAGGGAAGAAGTCAGTCCGTGACATGACTTATAGTGGAATACGCTGAACCCACTACGTCTCATATGTGTACGCAGGGGCAGAAGGGAAGAGTACTGTGGATGGACAGGTCTCTGAGGTCGCACAGTAGAGCAGAGAGGGAAATCGAATGTATAATGCAAGCCCACTGGATAGCCAATAGCTATGGTGCGACTCCGACGTTTGGGAAGGTATTACACAAGATATCAAAGCTACCGCTCTAAGACGCATAGCCTACTCTACTTATACTACTCCAGGGGAGCTTTCAAGCTCAGCCTGAATATCCAAATCCTAATACACAGCTGCGAACCCTAATACAAGTAGCCAATGGCAATAAGGTGCATGGCACAAGTCAGAGATAAGGGTCGCGTGTCCGGAACACGAGTCACCGATAACAGAGATAAGGGCCTAGAGGCGCCCCACAGTAAAGTCCACGGGAATGTGATGTCATACCAGTCTCGATTTGCATAATCACAAGCCAAACACAAGATAAGTCTGGGCACAAGCTCATCTGGCCTCTTCTGGACGATTCTAGGCAGGTCACATGCCAGGGTCACATGACAGCCAAACCTTCAGGACCTATTCCCAAGGATCCTGGTAGCGTTTCTTGTGTAGGGAGGGAGATCGATTGCTCACCATGCGTCTCAAATACACATAGTCTTCTAGCTGCACTACTGCGGCGTCGATTCTTGCGTTGTCTTGAGGCCAAGCCTCGCGTTGCCAGTCCCACCAAGGATCCATAGGTGTACACGCGGACTTCCACAACGGGGATATCAGCAGTCAGGGACACATCACGTGGTGAGTCACGTGCCGGCAAAGGTGGAATCGTAACAGTTAGGATCCCTCTGCTCCCATTGCATACACCATGTATTGGGATTCAGCCTGGAATGGATGCAAGTCTAGCAAACCAAGGCTAGATGTAATGTCTACCACGGACGTTTGCCTGACTTAGGCTTTGTTGGCTGCGGTGATCCTATATGACTTGAACCACAAGCCTTGCCACAAGCGGTTGGTGGGTGCATCTGGATACTCAGCTGGATGGGGGGCAAGGTCTCCATTAAATGCGATGTATGCATGGATGTCCTCTAATTGAGGGACTGTAGCTGGCAGGTCTTCGACTGTGACAATAGACGTCCAAGTGGGATGGTTGACAATGTAGATGTAACTGTAGGGTCATCCTATGCATTCATTGTAGTAGAGAAATGCCTTGTGACAAATCGATCTGATGGGATATGCGTCCACTGCCCACGACGGGGAACCCGGGGTAAGCTCACGGGGATCCCTGGTCTAAAGGGATATACCAGAGTCACTCACTTAACAGGGGGAGGGCCCTATAGAAGAGAGAAGGCGACAAGAGCAGTGGTATTGAAGAAGACCAAGATGGTGATCCTGGTCTTTGATGTCAACTACTTATACAGTTACATGTGGGCTTTCAAGCACTGCTCCAAGCTATTCTAGCCAATAGCATAAGTAGAGCAAACCCTATACAGCTATTGTTACGATTCCACCTTTGTTACGATTCCACCTTCGCTGGCACGTGACTCGCCACGCAATGTGTCCCCAACCGCCGATATCCCCATTGTGGAGTCCGCGTGTACGCCTATGGATCCTTGGTGGGACTGGCAATGCGAGGCTTGGCCTCAAGACAACGCAAGAATCGACGCTGCAGTAGCGCAGCTAGAAGACTACTATGTGTATTCGAGACGGTGAGCGATCGATCTCCCTCCTCGCACGAGAAACGCTACCAGGATCCTTGGGAATATGTCCTGAAGGCTTGGCCGTCACGTGACCCTGGCATGTGACCTGCCTAGAATCGTCCAGAAGAGGCCGGATGAGCTTGTGCCCAGACTTATCTTGTGTTTGGCTTGTGATTATGTGAATCGAGACTGGTATGACATCACATTCCCGTGGACTTTACTGTGGGGCGCCTCTAGGCCCTTATCTCTGTTATTGGTGACTCGTGTTCCGGACACGTGACCCTTATCTCTGACTCGTGCCATGCGCCTTATTGCCATTGGCTACTCATATTAGGGTTCGCGGCTGTGTATTAGGATTTGGATATTCAGGCTGAGCTTGAAAGCTCCCCTGGAGTAGTATAAGTAGAGTGGGCTACGCGTCTTAGTACGGTAGCTTTGATATCTTGTGTAATACCTTCCCTTTGTCAGGAGTCGTGCCATACGTCTTTGGCTATCCTTAGCGGGTTGTAATACATCTGATCCCCCTCTCTGCTCCTCTGTGCGACCTCGGAGACCCGTCCATCCACAGCGACCATTCACCTTTGCCCTTCTGGGCCATGTATTGTGGATCACCCTAGCCGTTGCCTATGGGATCCTGAAGACCTTTGACGCGTGCAAGGCTCAGCAACAGACAAATAACCCAGGTCGGGTTGATATGTCCAGAAGGAACATAACATTATATCAAAGCTCTGTTGTCCCTTTGCTGACCTTCATCAACTGCCACCCCCATTGCCATGTACACGAACGAGACGCGATGCCAATTACGAACATGCAACTTACACAAAAGGGGCTGGACCTCATGCGACAGAACCTAGACCGGGCGTGCGAAAGGAATGCTGCCATCAGACGTATGAAGAAGAACTTGGATCAGGCGTGTGAACAAGAACGCCGCTGTGAAGACACATGGACATTTGGGTGGGCGTTATAAGCTGAGTAACCGCTATTTGCCTTCATCCCACCAACCCTCATGGTCGTACACGAACAGGATGCTGTCTAGAAGGATGCCGCCTGCTGAGGTGAGAGAAAGATACGAGGATTGGATCTATGACGCTTATGGATACCCGATGGAGTACGATGCCTGGGGGCCGACCCTCGGAGGATGTTGGATATGCCTGGAGCGGTGAGCCTCTTTGGTGGGATGGACACCAAGAGCGCTGGGAGTGGTTATGAAGCTGAGTACCACAGTTCGCCTGACGAGGCATTAGAATACGCTGACGACTACCGACGGATGGAACCAATGCAAGAGGCGTTTACGGAAGACTGGTACACGACGGATTGGTACAAGGAATACCGTGAAGAAGAACCACCTGCCAAGGCGCAAGAACAATACGAGGAGCCAGATGAGTACTACGAACCATCTGAGGGGTCCAACAATACTGGACACGACGCCAGTGAGCCTGCTGAGGCTGGAGAATACGAGGACTACTACACTCTTCTGAGCAGTTACGATGCGCCTGACGAGGTCAGAGAATACGTGGACCCCTGGGACCTAGTGGGGTTGGACGATGCCGATGCGGCTGCCCATGAGCGCCCATACCCAGAAGAAAATGTTGAAGTCTCGTTGCCTTCAACGTCTTCTTCTTGGGACGTTCCAGCAGAAGAGAGGGTCAGATACCCTCTGCACGACCATCAATGGAGACCGCCGCCACCTGCTGAGGCGAGAGAAGAATACGACGCACTGGTGGTGCCAACGCCCTGGCAGGACCAAGTCACGCGCGCACGAGGGGAAGTCCTTGTCGCAGAACAGCGTGCAGCATTCGAGGTGCCGATCGATTGGAGTGCGCCGATGCCAATGGACACCAGCGCAGGGCAAACACGCATACAAGTCAGCGTAAAGGACGTCACAGACAAGGTGTGTTACATCTGCCATCAGAAGGGGCATACTCGCGCTTGGTGCCCAGAGAAACCCCAGCTATGGAAACACATCGAATTCTGTGAGCCGTTGGAAGAAACGTGAGCTGGACTGTCGCAGCAACGAGAAGAGCTGCCATGCTTGGATAGCGTTGAAGAGTGGGCCGCGTACTTCGTAAAGAAGTTGAGAGAGATCCCCGGAGGACTTGACACGGTGATGGCAAGTGGTGCGTTGGAAGATACGCTGAAACAGATTATGCCTGCCCCACCACCTAAGGAACTCTTCCTCCTGGTACGCATCAAGGCGCGGGATGGAACATACAAAGAAGAAGACGCGTTGGTCAATACGGGATGCACGGACTGCGTCCTCAATACGTATTATGCGCAAGAGTTGGGCCTCGATCTAGTGCCCTTAGCAAAACTGCAGGAGTTCCTCAATGTGGACGGTACACGAAACAGCGGTGGGCCCTCCACTCACTACGCCCCGATCACGATACGCGCTAACGGAATTGAGCGCACCATCCCCTTCCACCTGAGCGATATAGGAGCTCGGATGATGGTCTTGGGGATTAACTACATGCAGGCGTTTGCGCTGCCTATTGACTGGAGTACTATGATGATCCCCCGCGAACACTGGCCCATTATGGAGGCCGCCGAGAAAAACGAAGTCGTTATTGACGTTTTGAGCATGGCTGCAGAGCCATCCTCATCGGTGAGAGTAGTATTGTCTCATCCGCCAAAGAAACAGACTGCGATTCGCCGCACACGCACCACAGACCTGTTGGTGTCGCCCTATGGACCACATGGGCGTGATCCTAGAAGAGAGGGTGATGTTATGATTCCACCTTCGCCAGCACATGACTCGCCACATGATGTGTCCCCGACTGCCGATATCCCCGTTGTGGAGTCCGCATGTATGCCTACGGATCCTTGGTGGGACTGGCAACGCGAGGCTTGGCCTCAAGACAACGCAAGAATCGACGCTGCAGTAGCGCAGCTAGAAGACTATGTGTATTCAAGACGTGCGGTGAGCGATCGATCTCCCTCCCCACACGAGAAACGCTACCAGGATCCTTGGGAATAGGTCCTGAAGGTTTGGCCGTCACGTGACCCTGGCATGTGACCTGCCTAGAATCGTCCAGAAGAGGCCAGATGAGCTTGTGCCCAGACTTATCTTGTGTTTGGCATGTGATTACACGAATCGAGACTGGTACATCTGCAAATGTGGACCCTGTCAAAGCTGTCAGGGACTGGTTGGCAACAGTCGGCGACCGGTCCCTGACAGCTTGACAGGGTCCACATTTGCAGATGTATGACATCACATTGCCGTGGACTTTACTGTGGGGCGCCTCTAGGCCCTTATCTCTGTTATCGGTGACTTGTGTTCCAGACACGTGACCCTTATCTCTGACTCGTGCCATGTGCCTTATTGCCATTGGCTACTCATATTAGGGTTCGCAGCTGTGTATTAGGATTTGGATATTCAGGCTGAGCTTGAAAGCTCCCCTGGAGTAGTATAAGTAGAGTGGGCTACGCGTCTTAGTACGGTAGCTTTGATATCTTGTGTAATACCTTCCCTTCATCAGGAGTCGTGCCATACGTCTTTGGCTATCCTTAGCGGGTTGTAATACATCTGATCCCCCTCTCTGCTCCTCTGTGTGACCTCGGAGACCTGTCCATCCACAGCAACCATTCACCTTTGCCCTTCTGGGCCATGTATTGTGGATCACCCTAGCCGTTGCCTATGGGATCCTGAAGACCTTTGACACGTGCAAGGCTCAGCAAACAGACAAATAACCCAGGTCGGGTTGATACGTCCGGAAGGAACGTAACCGCTATCCTAGGAATGAGTCATGTCGAGTCATGATCTGATCCATTATCGTACACAATCACATGTGCCAGAGCTTACCTGGCTGACTGATCCTACTAAGTCATGCTTGCTGCTTGTAGGCCCAACTGTGAGCTTCATTCGGCAGTGCCCTTTGCCACAGCCAGCTCTGGGCCTGACTATGGGTAAATGGGTGCATTAATGACACTGCCGATGGTGGTGAATGGGCCCACAGTTTCCCTGAGAAAGGCTGCTTGTTACAATTTTCCCTTATCACGTCTCTTCTCAGGTGACTACTGTACTTTTATGATATGATCCAATGTCTTGTGCTTCTCAGCTTCTGTCTTGTGCCCTGCGCCTCGGTGATATGATGGCCAGTTTCACGTTCTGTTTCGTCTGCTGACCATTCCTAAGTCATGTGTCGCCCCACAGGGTTCTCTTGTACTACTTTTGACTTATCCCTTTGTTTACGCTTTAAGACTCTTGACTCACGATTGCGCCATGTGTTTGCCTTTTGCAAACACCTTGTACTGGTATATAAGTCACGCCCTGCCTAGCTTGTATGGTAGACTTGACTTCTTGTGTAATACCACATCGTCTTTGCCTCACGAACAACCTTTGACTTGCCCTTGCACTTGAGTCAACATCTTCGCTCGCCCTTGTGCTTGAGCCCTGCTTTTCTACTATTGTCCTTGGTTCCAGGGAAACTGAGCGATACTTGTGCATCATCGAACTGAGTCTTGACCGACTCACGCTCTTCCGATCCCGTTGACTTAATGCGGTACACGTCGTACCTAATGCCCCTGTGGTGGTGTTACACTGCTGATTGCCTTGAATGGGCCAAGTGATGGTCATTAGTGGTGACACTGCCAATAGTCTTCAATGGGCCCAAAATGTCGACGCTGACAAAAGCCTTGAATACCCATCTGAGATGACCAGAGCTGCCTACTGGCATTCTTTAGTGTCCATAACAGCAGCCAGGGTCATTTCCTATAGCTGCAAAAGCTACTGCAGCTAGCAATTCAGTAAGTTCAAGTTGCCTGAGGTAACAAATGAGGCCACTGGAGCCATTGAAATGGCAGAACTGCCAGAGCAGCCTATGATGATAGTATGGCAGTGTGGCAGTGTCACCAAGGAGTAACACTGGGCACATTAAAGAACATTGGCAGTGTCATCAAGGAGCAACACTGGGCCCATTCAAGAACATTGGCAACATTCCTTAGTGGGCCCATTCAAGACCATCAGTAGCATTCTTCAGCAGGAACAGTGGGCCCATTCAAGAACACTGGCAGCATTCCCTAGCAGCAATGGTGGGCCCATTCAAGAACATCGGCAGCATTTCCTAGCAGCAATGGTGGGCCCATTCAAGACCATTGGCAGTGTCACCAAGGAGCAACACTGGGCCCATTCAAGAACATTGGCAGCATTCCTTAGTGGGCCCGTTCAAGACCATTGGTAGCATTCCTCAGTGGGAACAGTGGGCCAATTCAAGAACATTGAGAGCATTTCTTAGTGGCAACACTGGGCCCATTCAAGAACATTGGCAGCATTCCTCAGCGGGAATAGTGGGCCCATTTGATAAGATTGGCAGCCTTTCTTAGTAGCAATGGTGGGCCCATTCAAGACTGTTGGCAGTGTCACCAAGGAGCAACACTAGGCCCATTCAAGCACATCAGCAGCATTCCTTTGTGGCAATAATGGGCCCATTCAAGACCATCAGCAGCACTCCCTAGCAGCAATGGTGGGCCCATTCAAGACCATTGGCAGTATCACTAAGGAGCAACACTGGGCCCATTCAAGAATATCAGCAGCATTCCTCAGTGGCAATAGTGGGCCCATTCAAGACCATCAGCAGCATTCCTAAGTGGTGATTATGGGCCCACTCAAGAACATCGGCAGCACTCCTCAGTGGGAACAGTGGGCCCATTCAAGAACATCGGCAGCTTTTCCTAGTAGCAATGGTGGGCCCATTCAAGACCATCAGCAGTGTCACTAAGGAGCAACACTGGGCCCATTCAAGAACATCGGCAGCACTCCTTTGCAGCGATAATGGGCCCATTTGTTACGTTTCGGCCCGGAAGTGGACACTGGCGCTCGGGGATGACACCACGTCAGCAGTATATCGTCATGGACTTGTTGGATCAGTCAGCCGGGTAAGCTCCGGCGCATGTGATTGTGTACGATAACGGATCGGATCATGACTCGATGTGACTCATTCCTAGGATAGCTGTACTAGGGTTTGCTCTACTTACGCTATTGGCTAGGATAGTTTGGAGCGGCGCTTGAAAGCCCGCGCGTATCTGTATAAGTAGTAGTCGTGGAAGACCAGGATCGCCATCTTGGTCTTCTTCAATACCACCGTCTTCTCATCTCTTGTCTCTTCGGACTCTCTCTCCCTGTGAAGTGAGTCGTCTCCGGCATATCCCCTTAGACCAGGGATCCCCGTGAGCTTATCCCGAGTTCCCCTTCGTGGGCAGTGGACGAATATCCCCTTGGATCGCAATATCATCAAGTGTTCCTCTATCATAACGAACGAGTCGCCAAGCCATACGGCTTCATCTACATTGTCGATCATCCTTCGTGGAGAACTATCCTTCCTGTTGAAGACCCCCCAACCAGCATTCCTCAAGCGGAGGATCTACACGCGTTCATCGCACTTAACGGGGACCTTGCCCCTCACCCAGCTGAGTATACAGACGCCATCACCAATCGTCTTTTCTATCGACCACTTAGGATCGCCGCGAGCAACGAAGCCTAAGTCAGGCATACGTCCGTGGTAGACGTTACACCATTCAAGACCATCAGTGTTACGATTTTCTCTTATCACATCTCTTCTCATGTGACCACTGTACTTTTACGATGCGATCCGGTGTCTCGCGCTTCTCAGCTTTTGTCTTGCACCCTGCACCTTGGCGATACGATGGCCAGTTTTACGTTCTGTTTCATCCACTGACCATTTCTGAGTCATGCATTGCCCTGCAGGATTCTCTTGTACTACTTTTGACTTGTCCCTTTGTTTACACCTTAGGACTCTTGACTCACAATTGCGCCATGTGTTTGCCTCTTGCAAACACCCTGTACTGGTATATAAGTCACGCGCTACCTAGCTTGTACAGTAGACTTGACTTCTTGTGTAATACCACATTGTCTCTGCCTCATGAACAATCTTCGACTCACCCTTGCGCTTGAGTCACTGCCTTTGCTCACCTTTGCGCTTGAGCCTTGCCCTTCTACTATTATCCTCGGTTCCAGGGAAACTGAGCAATACTTGTGCACCACCGAACTGAGTCCTAACTGACTCACACACGTCCAATCCTGTTGACTTAATGTGGTACACGTCGTACCTAATGCCCCTGTGGTGGCGTTACATTAAGTCAAGTCTCTCACAGTGGCAACTATTCACAGTCGTAGTCGATCCCAGTTCCAAGCAGAATATATTGACAGATACAGTGATGACAAGCTCTCCGATAAAGTTAAAGGAACAGTCATCTGGAAGGAACATGAAGGAGTGGAAGGTTATTTCCTCTTCCACCTGAACACTCAAAAATATCGACAGGTCCACTATCTTGAAGATTTACGGCAGTGGGCATACATCGACTACTCAGCAAAGAAAGGCCAGTGGTACACTATCAGCATAGTACCCCAAGCCCTTGGCGTCGGACCTCTTACAACTCGCACCTGATGAACAGTGTCACGTTCTGCCCTTTAGCGCCCTTGCACGTGACCGTGGGAGAAGACGTCCTCGGGAAGAAGCGATAACTTGGCACAAGTTATCAGCGCCAATCCTCGGCAACCGCCGAGCGCCCGGGATATCAAGTTTGGCCGTCACGTGACCTGGCACGTGACCTGCTCTAGAAGATTCCAGAAGAGTCCATGGAACCGGTACGTTGTATTGCCAGTGGACTCTTATCTATGACATCATGGTCTGGACCCTGGCCTCGTGCCCTCTTATCTCTGACTCACACCAAGAGCGCCTTATGCCATTGGTTGTTCTTATCAGCTGTATTAGGGTTCATGACTCGACTCAAGGTTCGGGCTGAGCTTGAAAGCTCCCTGGACGCGTATAAGTAGAGCGATGGATGGTCCCTATGACCCCCATCTTAGAAACATCTCGGATTCCCTCTTCCCTCCCTACTCCTACCTCTTCATGTAGCTGCTAGCCTTTGCCCTTTGTTGCATTGGTTTCTAGTTTATACTACCTCTGAATGTGGAGTCGATGTTATCCCCCTCTATGATCCTCAGTGCGCCCTCGGAGTCTGTCCTGCCACTGCGACCTTTCCCTTTCCACTATGGGTTGTGCTGCGAAGCCAACTCCTGTCTGTCATTATGACCCATCATACACCTTCCAACGCCTACGATCCTCGGCGCGATCAGTGTTCGACGACCGCGACCTACGGGTCAACCCAACGGGCCAGAAGAACCGTTACAAACAGTGCACATAGGGGACATACTCACAGTGACAAAGGAGACTGTGGTGAGATATGTGGGTGGACTGGAAAGCAGCAACAGAGTAAACTTGCAAGTGAAGCAGAGGTAGTGTCTGGCACACAACAGATGAGAACTGATGTGGACCAGGAGCGTACAAAGTACTCTACTTATACTGCTACAGAGGGTGACGCTGGTAACAGCAGGTCACAGTAAATACAAGGCGCATTGTTCTGTACACGGACAAAGGAGTGGACTAGAAAGAGAACAAGGCATAAAGAACAAGAAGAGTCCAGACTATGATATCATAGTGACATCACAATAAAGATAAGAACAAAGGAAAGTACATAGACGTAGTACAAGGGCAATCCAGAGTGGTCCATGATGTCATGTACATGTGTGATGTCATAGATAAGAGAATACAAGAAGTCCGAGATTGTAAAGATCAAAATAATCTAATCTACAAGTCCTGTATATCTAATCTAAAGCAGTCCGTTATCTGCATGTCCATTTGAGCTGCTAAGTGCGCACAGGTCACTTATCAACAGCACCACCTCAGGCATTGTCACCAACGATGACCCTGGTTCACCTAGCATCTCCATACCAACGACAAACCTACCCAATCCAATGACACACTTTCCAACCTACGCCATGTCTCAAACCCAGCATGTTGCGATCAGACTTATCGGTACGGACTGCGCGTTCACGGGGTTCTGACTACCCTAGTATTAGTCAGGGACAGTCGTATCAGTCAGCACAGTAGGAGTATCACATGTATCAGACTTGACTCATACCTAGGACAGTCGTAGTAGGGTTCGAGCTACTATCGCTACTGGGTACCTTACGTTCAGGAGGAGCTTCAAAGCTCCTCGTCAATTGTATATCTACTAGGCTGTACGAAGACCGAGCTCCTCAGCTTGGTCTTCTTGAATCACCAGTCGCTATCCTCCCGCTCCTCTTAGTCGTCTGTCTCTCTCTCTCTCTCAGCCTAGTAGTGCATCTGGCCTTGATCAGGCGGATCGCAAGGCAACGAGTACGCCTGGTGGACTTTGCCCCAGTGCTGTGGATGATCACGTTCCTGCTACGGACGTGTATCTACTTCTGCTAAGTCTCCTCGCGCACAGTCGAGCCACTGTACTCACGCTCAAGTCGAGCTCGTTGGGACGGGCCTAATGCAACATTAAGACCAAGCTATACCCTGAAACTACACAGTGGCGCCCACAACAGCAGATCGGTGGGGCTGGAACCAAGTCCAATCTTACACCATCCCAAGACGAGGAGAGCGAAACGTTCCTACACGCTACCTAAAAGCCGCGAGGTGGAGGACACACAGGGGAGAAACCAGATACTTCGTCGACTTCCCAACCCGGCCGAGTTGGTATTACCCAGTTGAGTTCAGTTTCGAACATACCTGCTGGTGCATACTCGCAACAAACGACGCAGGAATACGAACGGTGGTGAGACCAACCACACACGAATACCGGTGCGACATCCTAGAAAGCGAGGTAGTCCCTCCCGCGCGAGCCGGACCAATCGACGGTGCAGCTAATACCAGCACCACCGAAGAAGAAGAAGAAGGCTCCGAATCAGAATGGAACAGTGAAGCCACCGAGGAAGACCACCTTTCACAAGTAAACGCGGAAGAAGAAGAAGAACTAGCGAACCTAGCCGGAGGGATCACACTCAACGACGAACCACAAGCTGAGCAGATCCTTGTCCATCCACCTAACGAGATGACAACCACACAACTAGAACCCACATACACACTTCAACTAGACCCGGTCCAACAACCGCAAGACGGAGTCCCAGCAGACCTACTCCCCATCGACCCCAGCACAGGACACCGAATGACAGCAGACGACGCGGCCCTCATGAGAGCGGTAGGACCAGATGAACCGGACCCGCCTGGAGGGGGAGGATACCCCCACAGGAACCACGGAGGGCATGGAGGCGGAGGAGGACCGCCCAACAGAGGAGGACCACCAGGCGGAGGAGGACTCCCCGGGGTCGCCCCCATAGGTAACCCACCTCGATCCTCGGACAGACTGCAGGGAAACCCCCCTCAGATCTTCGATGGCAACCGCACCAAGGCCCTACAATTTCAGGCACAGTGGAACCTCTACCAAGGGATCAATAGCACAAGCGATATCATGCGCAACTACTACCGTCGATCACTCCTGTTCCTCGGATACATTCAAGGGGAACAAGTCAACGAATGGGTAATGTACATGACCGACTGGCTCATACGCCAGATAGACTCCGGATTCCCAGAACACACTCGACGCCTGTGGGAAGACACCCTCCGCGCCTTCACTAGACGGTTCTCCAACACCATGGAAAAGGAACAAGCGCAGATGGAACTACGCAAAGGCGTCCATATGAAGGACGGAGACATCGATAGCTACGTAGCCACCTTTGAGAGATTAGCCCGCCAGGCTGACTACAATCTCGACGCCCCTCAAACACTAGACCTGTTCACCGCGGGGCTGCCAAAAGCCCTCTTTACCAAGGTCTACGAACAGTACGAGCCAGCCACATTCGAAGCATGGAAGCAGGCTGCCATGAAAAAACAACAGCAGTACATGCACCTACAGGCGTGTCTTAACTCTCTTAAAACACCCACTGCAAAGACTACCCCGCGCCCTAGCCAGTGGGGAAGCCCTCAAAGCGGTTGGGCACCCAGAAACCTCCCTCCATACCGCGACCCGAATGCAATGGACACCTCCGCAGACAGAGCGCGAGCCCGAGGAGCACAAGCGGAAGACTCCCAGGCGAGACTCGCAGGAGCAGAATTCATGCTGGACCGACAGAGGCCTCCATACCCGCCACGCGGAGGACCAAGGGGACGCGGCAGAGGAAGGGGACCCCCCCGAGATGCAAGGGAAGTAATCTGCTACACCTGTAACCAGAAGGGACATTTCAGTCGCGACTTGCCCGCAACATCGCTACAACGTGCAAGGAAGCAGCAGCAGAAGGTTCGAAACCGACTACCCGCCTCAAGAACCAAGAGTAGAAGCACGTGTAGCAGCTACGCCACAACAACAAGCCAAAGACTGGCTGCAGGGGGTAGCGGGAGCGCTGGACGAAGTGAAGGACCTCGTCCTTCAAGAACTGTGGGGAAGAGAGGATTTTCCAAACGCCTGAACCCGTCGGCCTGGGTGAGGGCACTCCATTGTAACTCTGTAATAATCACGTGCTATCAATTGTTACGAATTCCAGTTTCCGTTCGAACAAGTTACAACATGGCCGAAGTAAAAGCACTAGTGGACTCTGGAGCTACAGATAGCTTCATCAAACCAACGTTCGCAAAACGAATGGGAATTGGTCTAAAGAAGTTGGACACTCCCAAAAAGATATGGAACATCGATAAATCCGAGAATAAAGCAGGACTAATCATGCACTGCGCAGACCTCGACGTACAAACTAAAGGAACCCGCAAAATCATGCGCTTCCTCATTACCGACATGGGAGACGAGGACATCGTCCTCGGATACCCATGGCTGGCCACCTACGAGCCACAAATCAGCTGGCAACACGCTGTCATCAAAGAAGACGCATATCCCGTCGTACTCCGAACCACACATCCGGTAAATAGGGGAGTGACGATCGCATTCGCGCCCACCGAACCAACGGAATTCACCTACGAAGAAAAGCAGCAAGCAATCTACGAACTTTCCAAGGACTGGGAAGAAGTCAAAGCCTGCACTCTAGCCACTGACCTAGCCATCCAGGTGCAGCAATACACCAGTAACACGGAACTCCCACCAGAATACGCCGACTTCGCCGAAGTGTTTAGCGAAAAGGAATCACACCGATTTCTGCCCTCGCGACCTTGGGACCACGCCATAGACCTTACCAAGAACGCCCCGTCCTCCCTTGAACGCAAGATCTACCCCATGTCACGCGACAAAGACGAAGCACTACAAAAGTTCCTGGACGAACAGCTACAGAAGGGGTACATCCGCCCATCAAAATCTCCATATGCATCTTCCTTCTTCTTCGTCAAGAAGAAGGATGGAAAGCTCAGACCGGTCCAAGATTATCGCAAACTTAACTCTTTCACCATGCGCAACCAATACCCCCTACCGCTTATACAGGATCTCATCACTGACCTGGGTAATGCGGACATCTACACTAAACTCGACGTCCGCTGGGGCTACAACAACGTACGCATCAAGGAGGGCGATGAAGAGAAAGCGGCCTTCAAGACACGCTACGGATTCTTCAAACCCCTGGTCATGCCATTCGGCCTCACTAATGCACCGGCCACCTTCCAGGCAATGATGGACTACGCTTGTGGACCCACCATCCTCAAACACGAGGCGCTGGGCACCACCATCCGAGTATACATTGACGACGTCGCTATCGCCTCTCGGAATGGCAGAGCAGGCCACACTGCGGCGGTACGTGACATACTCCAAGTCGCGCGAGACCTTGACTTGTACTTTAAGCCAGAAAAGTGTGTCTTCGGAGCACCGTCCATCGATTACCTGGGGGTAATCCTTGAAAAGGGGGCGACTTGCATGGACCCCGTCAAGGTCGCCGGCATCCGTGACTGGCCAACGCCCACCACAGTCAAACAAGTCCGCTCTTTTCTGGGCTTCTGCAACTTCTATTGCCTTTTTATCAAGGGATTTGCCACCCATGCACGACCCTTGAACAGACTAACGCGAAAGGACGTAGATTGGCACTGGGGCCAGGACGAGGACGAGGCCTTCACAAAGCTAAAGAACCTGGTCACTAGCGAACCGGTACTAGCACACCCGAACAACCAGGAGCAATTCGAGTTAGAGGTAGACGCCTCTGGCTTCGCGGTGGGTGCCGTACTCTTACAACGAAAAGAGGATGGCAAGCGACACCCCATAGGCTACTACTCCGCCACCCTCAATGAAGCAGAGCGAAACTACGACATCTACGACCTCGAACTGCTAGCCATCGTCAAAGCCTTTCGCCACTGGCGACCCCTACTCGCAGGCTCCCCTCACAAGATCAAGGTGTTCTCGGACCACCTCAACCTGCAGTATTGGAGATCCCCACAGCGAATAAGCCGACGCATCGCAAGGGAAGTGCTGGAACTCTCCGAGTATGACTTCGAGATTCACCACATCAAGGGTACCGCGAACGGGAGAGTGGACGCCCTCTCGCGAAGACCGGACTACGACTGCGGGGACGACGACAACAAGGACGTGGTAGTCCTCCCTGACGCAATATTTGTATGAGCTACCCAAGTCGACACCATAGTGCCAACTACTGCGACCATCGAACCTGAAGAGATGGAACGACCCGATTCGACGTACCATCAAAACGAAGACCACCTCCGCCCCTGGATAGATGCGCACCAACTGAAGAAGATTGAGGGCACCTGGTACAAGGACGGAAGGCGAGTGGTGACAGGCGGACTCTATGATAAGAGAAGTATCATCTCTGCCCACCATGCAAACCCGGTTTACGGTCACCCAGGCATCAACAAGACTTCACAGTTGGTAGGACACTTTTACTGGTGGCCAAACCTCCGTCAAGATGTACTAGACTATGTCAAGGGATGTGCCGAGTGCCAAAGACACAAGGCAAACAACCGACCAACCCGAGCACCACTCTCCCCAATATATCCGAACCTCGAGGCACTCCCCTTCGAAACTATCACACTCGACTTTATCACCAAACTACCATGCTCACAAGGATTCGACTCCATCCTCACCATCACTGACCACGACTGCACCAAGGCGGCCGTCTTCATCCCCTGCAACGAAGAAATCACAGCAGAAGGAACCGCCGCCCTCTACGCTAAGCACGTTTTCTTACGATTCAGACTACCCACCAAGATAATCAGCGACAGGGACCCGCGCTTCATATCCAATTTCTCGCGCGGACTGTGCAGCATCCTAGGAATCACACAGAACATATCCACCGCATACCACCCACGGACAGATGGACAGTCCGAACGAACCAATCAATGGCTGGAACAATACCTCCGGTTCTGGGCCAACGAGCGGCAAGATAACTGGGCTGCTTATCTCCCTATAGCAGAATTCACGCACAACAACTGGCCACACGAAACCACGAGGAAGTCCCCTTTCTACCTCCTAATGGGGTACAACCCACACACTGATTGGATCGATAGGCCTTCACCGCTCCTGCAAGTGGTGTTGCGAATTGATCAATTCCGGGAAGCAAGAGCCGAGGCCAAGGCACTCCTAATCAAGGCGCAGAAGTCATGGGTCAAACACAAGGATACGCCCAAGTACAAGGAAGGCGACCTCGTGTGGCTGGAAGGACGCCACTTACGCACCAACCAACCAACCGCAAAGCTTGCACCCAAGAGACATGGCCCCTTTAGGGTAACACAGGTGATGTCCCCAGTCAATTACCGCCTTGAACTTCCCACGCAGTGGAGCATCCACCCGGTATTCCACACAGATCTTCTCACCAGATATCACGAGACTGCCATGCACAGACCCAACTATCAACGCCCGCCGCCGGATCTAGTAGACGGAGAAGAAGAATACGAGGTTGAGAAGATTCTAGACTCGTGAAGATTCGGAAGGACCCGGAAACTCCAATACCTCGTGAAATGGAAGGGGTACCCCGACTCGGAGAACCAGTGGGTCAACCAGAACGAAGTATTCGCTGACCAGGCCGTCCAAGACTTCAAGGCGCTAAACCCCCGGCGAGAAATACACTTAAAAGGGGCCTGGGACGAGCTAAGTCCTACAGCACCCCCTGCTAACATCTCTCACCCTGTCTCCCTTCGAACAATGTCCTCCTGCTCCTTACCCTCGCAATCGACCATCGACACGGTGGTCCAGGGCCTCGTCACTCCCCGTGGACCCGTCACCCACGAGGACGCCATCGCAGTCCTCAACGCCTTTCCCAACCCCACTCTCGGGGGAATCGCTGACTCCCCTGAGGCACAGCCTGGTACCTACGACGAAGGAACCAGCGCGGAAGCAGACCACGCCCTACTTGAGGGCCAGGCGTCAAATCGCCTCGTTCAACACACTGACAGACACGGTCACCCTGGACCTGTCCCGATACCACACCGAGTTCGGGCCGGTACGGCCGTGGAAGGAGATCGTCCGGGAGTGGAGGGACGAGCAACTACAGAGGGCGCAGCTGCGGATGCAGCAACTGAGACACCAACGGACGCTGGCGAGGATGAATGGGGGCTTGGAGAGGATGCAGACAGAGACTACACAGATGCGCACCCCCACATTCTTTTGACCACCGATACTGACAACCCTCGCGAGACCCCATACTCCCTCAACACCGACGGATCCCCCATGTACAAGCGGGACCTCGGAGTGATGGGAGGACCAACTCACCAGCCTTTGGCTGTAATCAACACACGCACCCCCGCCGGCTTCACGCGCAACGCCGGGGCAGACTACCTCCCGTTTCGCATCGTCTCCCCCGACGGGGTTGAGCGCGAGGCTCGCTACCACCAAGTTATCATGGGCCTGGACCCCATGGTGGTGGGCATCATCGACGAGTCCGACAAGGTCTACGCTCGCCCCCTCTACGCCGCCCCCCGCTACAACTACGGCGGCAAGCCCATCTATCAAAACGAGGACATGGTCCTCTTCACCGAAGGCTTTGAAGACCGGGCGCGCGTAGACCGCTGCCTCTCCTCCCTCCACGACATCTCGCTCTCGGGCGAGGTCACTCGCTACCGCGCCGCGGACAGAGAGCTGCAACACCTCAACCAGCGGATCGACGATCTCATTGCCGCCGTGGGGAGATCCAGGGTAAGGTCTCAGCAAGCTGGCGCAGGTTGGAGATGGCCAATGCGTTGGAACGTATCGAGGACGAGGCCCAGACCATGGTGGACTACGAGCTGACGAAGAAGAAGACACGCAGAGGACGTCGAGGGGCGGCGCAGGCGATGCGCACTAGGATCCTATACAAAGAAGAGGGGTTTGGAGCGTCGGGGCGTCGCACCTGAAAGAGGGGTGATGTTGCGATCGGACTTATCGGTACGGACTGCGCGTTCACAGGGTTCTGACTACCCTAGTATTAGTCAGGGACAGTCGTATCAGTCAGCACAGTAGGAGTATCACATGTATCGGACTTGACTCATACCTAGGACAGTCGTAGTAGGGTTCGAGCTACTATCGCTACTGGGTACCTTACGTTCAGGAGGAGCTTCAAAGCTCCCCATCAATTGTATATCTACTAGGCTGTATGAAGACCGAGCTCCTCAGCTTGGTCTTCTTGAATCACCAGTCGCTATCCTCCCGCTCCTCTTAGTCATCTGTCTCTGTCTCTCTCTCAGCCTAGTAGTGCGTCTGGCCTTGATCAGGCGGATCGCAAGGCAACGAGTACGCCTGGTGGACTTTGCCCCAGTGCTGTGGACGATCACGTTCCTGCTACAGACGTGTATCTACTTCTGCTAAGTCTCCTCGCGCACAGTCGAGCCACTGTACTCACGCTCAAGTCGAGCTCGTTGGGACGGGCCTAACGCAACACAGCAAGCTTCGGCCAGTACAACTCTCACCAGCGGTGGAGCTGGAGGAGGAGGAGTATTGAACCTGCCTAGTGGCGGTGCCCCAGTACCACCCAGCAGTGGTGGCGGTGGCAGTGGCGGTGGCGCTGCACCAGGAGGAGCTGCACCAATAGCACCAGCACCTGGAGGGAACGGACAGCAGCTGGGGGGAAACCCCCCCCCGAGTTCATGGGGGCAAGAGACGAGAGCAAGGCCTTTTTGCTTGCGTTCCAGCTCTACAAAGGAATGAACCCCACCATCGATCAGCTCACTGTTCTGGGCTCATGGGCCATGACGTTCCTATCTTATATTCGAGGACTGTTAGTGAACGATTGGGTGGCAGAGCAGGCACAGTGGTTGGATGACCAGATTGTGGCCAGAGTTAACCGCAATAACAAGGTCCTATGGACCACAATTAGGGATTGGTTTGTACAAGCCTACACTGATACCTCAGAACAAACCAATGCATGCAAGGCTCTTCAAACCCTTACCATGAAGGGAGGGGATATCGACACCTACATCACAACCTTCCAGAACCTTGTCATGAAAGCAGGATACAATCCTGACGAAGCCACGACATTAGAATTGTTCCAAGATGGGTTACCTAATCAGTTAGTGGTTAATGCTGTCCGCTTCCAGCACCCCATCAACTGGGAGCAGTGGAAGGCAGCTGCCCGACTACAGCAGGCTGAATACCTTATTCTTAAGGACCGCCTTGGCAAAGGCAAGCCGCAACAAAAGAAGGGTGGACAAAGCTGGGACCAGTGGGTCCAAGCCCTCAAAGGGACCCGTGACCCCAACGCCATGGATGTTGGATGCGCCCGAGCCTCCGTGGCTCTCACTGACACCAACAAGGCCCAGCTTCAAAAGGAGGGATGACATTTTAGATGCTGTGTGCAGGGGCACATCTTGTGTAACTGTCCTCAAAAGGGCGTGCGAGTGGCTACCACTACATCTGCCATGGCGCCAGCCCCCTTGCCCTCGAGATCATCAGCCACGACTCCCTCGAGTTCATGTTTACCAGCTCCTGCTGTCTCTTCTTTCGCCATACAATCTAGTCATGTATTATCGAATGAAGAGCAGGCGGATCTACAGATCGCAGCAATGAAGGCCCAGACCCAAGAGGTATGAGACCTCATGGTGGAAAAACTATTTGGGTGAGAGGATTTTCTCGACGCTTGAACCCAGTGGCCTGGGCTAGAGCATTAAATTTGAATGTGTACACTAGCAGATATCGATCTATGTGAATCCCAGTTCTTTTCAAATCTGCACACGCAATGGCCAGATGACAAGTCCTCATTGACTCTGGAGCTACCAACAATTTCATATGCTCCTCGCTTCTGAAACGACTCCAAATCAGAACAAGGGACGTCACCCACCCCATCCATATTTGGAATGTGGATGGCACCCATAACCAAGATGGCGCCATCACGCAATACACAGACCTCACTGTGCGAACGGGGAAAGAAGAGAGGATGCTTTGCTTCCTAGTCACGAACCTAGTAAGGGACGAAGTGATCCTAGGATACCCTTGGTTTACAGCCTTCGAGCCAGTAATCAAGTGGGGATACGCAACGTTGAATGAAGAGTTTCAACCGGTTGTAGTCTCGAGTCTTCACTTGTCAGATGAAGCCACGCCCATGGAAGCCTCCATTTGGGCATTGGAGACGTATGAACTTGACAAGGAAGCGTGGGAGCAGCTCATGAATGATGAGCAGGAGCCCCAGATTGCATTTTTGCACAAAACCACGACTGCCTCTGAGTTAGTGCAGCAAGAAGTGGCAAAGAAGAGGGAGCGTATGTTCAAGGAGATGATCCTGGAGGAGTACAGGCGTCATCGTAAAATTTTCGATGAAGAAGCGTCTCACTGATTTCCCCCCTCTCACCCCTGGGATCACACAATAGACCTCCTCCCTAATGCCCCTGCCTCACTAGACTGTAAGGTCTACCTGCTCACACAGCACATAATGATCAGTAGTGGCTTATATAATTGATACCCCCAGCCGACGGTGAGAATCTTCTATCGTTCATACTCAGCCAACGTCGGCCGACGTTAGAGACTCCCACATGGTTGATACTCCAGCCAGCGCCGGCTGGGAGCAGGGGGTCCACTTTGCGATTATGAGTCTACATGAGTGAAACTAGCACCTATTGTAGCAACCATGTGTCATTGGGAACATAGGAAATAGGGTATACCAAAGGGTATCGCTAAATGAATGTGAGGGGGAATCAGGGATGCATCAATCTTGGCATCAACAACATAACAGGTCTATGGGGAGTCCAGGAAGTTTGGATGAATTTGAAGTGAGTACTTAGTGTGCCAGAAGTGGGAATCAGTACATTATTTGATCAAGAGTCATCCATATACAACAACAGTGACATATCCAACTAGTTAAGACCTCATATTTTCTGGTATTCGGTTCCATGACCTGATTTTAGAATACTAGCTGGATGCTCTGTCGATGTAGCCATGCATATATTTCTATCTTTTTGAAGAGATCGACATAAGGATGTGGCTAAGTGCGGACCTCCCGACCACCTTTCATAGGTGACATGTCCAACCAGTTAAAGTCACCTTGTATTGACGGGTATCCATGATGCGTTCAGGGGACCTAACATTGACAGGCGCTCTATTAGTGTAGCCATGTATATATTTCTATCTGTCTGAGGAGATCAAAGGATTGCATCCAAGTGCGGACCTCCCGACCATCTTGAATGGGTGACATATCCAACCAGCATTGATGGGAGTCCACAAGGGTTCAGAGGGCCTATGCGTCTCACACAGACAGACACTCCATCAGTGTTGCCATGTACACACGGTTATCCATCTGAATATGCATACGAATGTACCCAAGTGTGGATATCCTGTCCCTCATGAAGGGGACAGATGTCCAACCTGCTAGTACACCTCAAGAAAGGCCATTCTATTTGATTCATCATTAAAACATTGAAGTGAACTGATATTCATGTATATGTACAATAAGGGGAATATGCTAAGACAAGTGGATCGACTTGATTTTACAATGCTTTAATGGAGCATCTGTAATCGGAGTAAGGGCCTTCCTTGAGCTTCTGGAAAGTTCCTCCCATGCATGCATCTGGTATGACGCATATGCTTGGTGCCCTTTAAGCGACCCCTGTGTAGCAATGGTCATGAGTGTCTTCCATATCTCTGCCTTGGCATGGAAATATGCAGGGACCCATTCAGCTTCATTATGGATGCTGTGCTGCTCTTCTAACCATCGTTCAAACTGTGCCTTTGCACGCAGCCAGTGAACCCTTTCAACTGTTACATATGTGAGCACATCAATGGATGCACTGAAGAATATGAGAACCTACAATCATCCATCCATGTTCCATCGTCTTCAACAGTGTGACCAAACCCCCATATCCAGGACTTTTGCCTGTTACGCTGTCCTACTGGCTCTGATCCAAGGACCAAGGTGGCTACATGGAGGTCCTCTGCATGTAGTTTCGGGAGGTCCGGTCGATTCACTGATGCCTGTTGGATCTTGTGGTATGCATCCCGTGCCATGCTGTATATGCGTGCATGCTCATGGACATTAGTATCCACACTGTGTATGGCATTCCAAGCACGGGTCTTTGTCTGCTGTGTATGGGCAGGTCAGACATGAGTGTGGAACAGAGCCGATTTGAATCCAAGGGCAAGGCAGATCCTATGAATGGATTCACTAGCTTGAGCATGGCATAGCTGTACCTCCTTTCCAGCGAGAGATTGAGCACCATGCCTAATACACCATTCCCATCCAAGGGATGAGGGGAGAAGGATTGGAGCATCCTCAGGATTGAGCCCGTCCATCCCAGATCCATCCAATGCTTGAGGAGTACGACAATGGGAAGCATAGCCCGAATGATTGTCATCTGTCTCTCCGGGGACCCCGAGATCATCCACATGGTCATACTCATCATAATCACCCAATAGTGATATCGGGGAATCATCTGAGGGTTGCTGGTGGAGGAGGAAAGAATCACCCTGATGCTCAAACATATCAATGAGCTTCTGGAGGCGACTCCGCTTATTTTCAATGATTTGAGCCTCCTCTGTGGTGACCCTCAGACCATGTGCTCGGAGTTGATATCTGATGGCCAGTCTTTACAGGCTGTTAGTTAACAATGATATGGGTCATTGATTGGACTCACTGCAACTCCTGAATTTTAATCCCACATGCGATCCATGAGGTTTGCCCATGGGTAGTAATATCTCCACTTTCATCTGAAATGAGCTGTTGCTGTATTTCTGCACGAGATGGAGCTAAAGATATTCATTAGCATAAAACAGATCAGATATATCAGATCCCAATACCTTTGGATATTACTGTATCATAGATGTCCATCAGAGTAGGGTCTTCATGCCTCTTTGACTGGGCATGTTTCTCTGCTGCAAGCCACTGCTTGGTTTTCGTCCTGAGGCGTGTATTGAGAGCATTTAATGTCTCAGCACTGAGGTCTATGCCAGTTTCCATTCGCTTCCACCGCTTTAGAAGTGATGGAACTGGAACATGGAGAATCATATGAGAATCAAGAGCATCATAGACATGAATGTGACAGACCAATGCGGACCATCTTCTTCCAATTAGAATGGTTCATATGTGCATCCAATACCTCCTGGCGATGGGCGAGGGACATCCCATGGATACTCTGTGAGATGTTATTGAGTGGTGCCCACAATGTCTCAATGATCTCCCCATCCACCTGTTTCGCTCCAGGGATATAGCTTGGGGAAAAGCGGGGTAAGCATGAATCTTGATGACCATGGATATGAAAGAGGCCAATGCCAGTCCGAAGTTGCAAAGAGCTAGACAGAGACAACTCTGGGCTCCTTTCCACCCGCTCTTGAAAGTGAACCCCATACTGACACATGATGTCATACATGACCAAGGCCACCGGGATGTCCTCCATGTTGTATGAGAGGGCCTTGCAAAGGCTATAGTCCATATTGATTTGCCTAGCATAATAGCAATGTTATATGCACACATAGAGTGTTTAAAACATTGGACATACCTCTCTCCCCCCTTCTGGAAATCAACTACAGATGTAGGGACAAAGAATCCATGACAGCAGGCGGTTGCTCCGATGCCTGTAACATCAAGATGAGGGCGACTTGAATTGGCCTGTTCAATGGCTCTGTATGTGTTGCATGTGCTGGGCTATGGGAATATAAGTTACTAGGACCTAGTAATGGTATGCCACATACCTGGACAATCTCTTGCCCACTATGGAGGTGAGCCTTGTATGAATTTGGATTCGCCATGAAGGCCATCCCTGCAGACAGCGGGAGGTCCGCATCCCCAGTTCTACACCTCATGTGCTCTGCTGAGAAGTTGCCATCCATTATAAATGTTCGAATTAGCTGATTCCTTTGAGAATGTCAGTAATGAAATATCTGACTTGTACATGAATGCATACGGGTCATCATGATATCTCTCCTTCCAATTTTCGGGTAGATTGATACCTGGCTGTGGACAAGCAGGACAGAATATGGCCATGGATCCATCAATGGTGGAGTCCCCGTCTGGCTGATGTCCCAGACCACTCTGAATCCTGTTCTTTAAATCACGCCATTGACAAGATGCCCTCAGGAGTTGCTTGTAGAGATTCTGTATATCTCTTTCAGCTACATCATTCACAGTTAAGGGATAGCATTGTAACATACTGGTACATTGTCAGGGAACATCCGATTTGTAATGCTTTGCAGCTTTGAATAGTACTGTTGTGCAGTTGTCTTGCACTCCAGGTTATTGGCCAAGAAGTCATCCAGGACTGAGAAGGTAAATGCAGTCTCAATATGTCTAAAGGTTGAAGGAAAGATTCCAGCTTGGAGCAGTTGCTCATCATTGGTGCCAGCATTGGGGCATACACAGAAGAGAACTTCCATCTCAAAGACACCTGTTTGATTGACCATTGTGATCAGCGGATTCCCCGACTGTGCAGTCCGAGTACGTCATGTGTGTCCTCCAGATGGATCCAACACATCGCCAGCAGAGTCAAACAGTGTGTCAGAGATGGCATGCATATCTTCAAACTCTTGTGATAGATGTAGGTGCAGATCTCCTGACAAAGGGGCATGCTCCTCCTCGACAGATATCAGTGATGCAGACTGATTGCGTCGGGGTCTCCGCTTGACTGGCTGTACCTCCTTTGCTGCTTGGACACCCTAACTATAGATTAGTACATGTGGCAATGCATATATATGATTCATTTGTACCTCAACTGTAAGTGGACATGGCTTTCCATCATGCCCAAGACAGAGCTTAAATCTGAGTGACCTTAATGATATTGGTGCAAAGTGTGCACCAGTCCAGCGGGACATCCGGTGGAATGGGGACTGCATGTGGGTTTGAAGACAACAGCACTTGCAAAAGTAATTGCCTCCAATACAATCAGAGCACTTGATTTGCATCGGACTGGTGCACATGGAGCACTTTGGGGCCCTCGTCAGACCCTCCATCTCTAATAACAAGTAGAGATATCTGCTCTGGATGTCTATCCATTGGCCCATAGGTGTCTACAGATGATCTGAGGGTTGAGAATGAAAGGCATTTCTGTCACATACATTTAATTGGGGTTGTGTGTCCTCAGCTTGAATGTCATGCACATCGGTTTCATATGGTTCTATGAGTTGAAGGGTGTCTGATTCATGCATCACCTGGGTTGGATGAGTAGACTGTGCTTCAACCACCTTGGCTTGGTGTGAAGCCTGGCCTGACTGTGTCTGCGTGGAAGAACGGAATGGGACCTCCTTAACGGTGGTTCAGAGTCCCCGCTTAGATTTTGTTGTTTTAGAGACGACCTCAGTAACATCTCCCATAGGAATGGAAAAGTTATTCTTTTGAGGCATTATAACAGATGGTTATGAAGTGAGGAGGATGTGGACAAAAGTGGTTGGAGTGATATGAATCCTCTCCCTTATTAAATTCACTTGGACCACCTTAGATATTCTATGCATTGCTTGCAGCAATTATAATCTGAAACCTTGTCTAAAACATTGAACAGATTACAACGATGAGGACTCCTCTATATCACTATTTCCACCATCACATTTTGATCCTAATGACATCCCTGATGTGTGAGGGGAATGTCCTTGATACTGGCCATTTTGTGTTTCACTTCTCACTTGACTGATGTCTGATACATCGATTCCCTCTGTTTCACATAGTGCCCTTACCATAAGGTGGACCTCCCTAAGATCTGTGCACAATTCCTCCATCTCAGATATGAGTCCTGCCTCCTCCTTGAGACATCAGATAAATTGAATGGTTTAATGTGGTCAGGTACATACCACACCCTCATTGGTTGAGCTTGCTTGACCGGAAAATGGTTCCATGGAGTCTGGTTTCAGACTGATGGTTTCAACATTGGAATCTGACCCATACATATTGTCTTCATCGAAGGACTGTGCATCAGAGCTGTCTATGGGATCGGAAAACATGGTGGGTGGATGTTTGGAGTAGGGCCGGGGAGTCCGCTTATGCTTCCGATGGGGGCTGCCCCTATTCCTTGTATGAGTGCCTGGTTCCATAGGGATGGGTGCATGGCTTGAGGAAGTGAGTGAGGTAGAGGGTACACGTTTGCCCTTTGATGTAGATGACTGCATGTTGTACGGTGTAGTGCACACCTGGTTCATGGTATAAATAGCCTTTCAGCAATCTACAAGATGCAGAGCATGGATTTCATGCATTGTGCATGGCATTTAGTTCTGATGCACTGGACAGCCCGACATGTCGTGTGGCCATCTCCCACTCACATTGAAGCGGAAGCACTGAACGATTACACCACATGTGTCAAAGACATGTAATGTGTAACACGTAGCACTGGGCATATCAGGTGTGTCTCAACCATGGGTAGACCTGTGAATGATTGGAACAGCGCAGATAGCTGGTGTTTCTGATGCACCGGACTCCCCGACAGGTCACGTGGATATCCCCCATAAATGGAAGCACTGAACGATGTCACCACATGCGTCAAAGACATGTAACGTGTAACATGTAGCACTGGGCATATCAGGTGTGTCTCAGCCTTAGAATATCCATGATAAACCCATAGGCGATTGTAATGGTACAGATATCTGGTGTTTCTGATACACCAGACCTCCTGACACATCACATGACCATATCCGCTACCATTGAAACAGGGTCCCTGAACCGTTGTGTCACACATGTGTCTCAATTAAGGTGTCTGAAGTCTGTGGCTGAATCATATGGTGGTGACGCGTTGGATCATATGGTGACGCAATGGAGTTCTAGAGCACATCATGTTATGATCGGACTCATCGGTACGGACTACGGACTCATGGGGTTCTGACTACCCTAGTATTAGTCAGGGACAGTCGTATCAGTCATCAGAATAGCGGTTATCACATGCATCGGACTTTACTCATACCTAGGATAGTCGTAGTAGGGTTCGAGCTACTATCGCTATAGGGTACTTTACTTTCGGGAGGAGCTTCAAAGCTCCTCATCAACTGTATATCTACTGGGCTGTACAAAGACCGAGCTCCTCAGCTTGGTCTTCTTGAATCACCAGCATCATTCTCGTGATCCTCTTAGTCGTCTCTCTCTCTCTCCCTTTCTGCCTCCTACTGCGGCTTGCCTTTGTTTGGAGGCTCGCACGACAACGTATACGCCTGGTGGACTCAGCCCCAGTGCTGTGGACGATCACGTTCCTGCTACGGACGTGTATCTATCTGTGTTAAGTCGACTCGCGTACCTCCGCCACTGTATCTCGCTCAAGTCGAGCACGTTAGGACGGGCCTAATGCAACATTAAGACCAAGCTACCCTCTAGGACACAGTGGCGCCCACCACAGCAGACCGGTGGGGCTGGAACCAAGTCCAATCGTACGCCATCTCAGAAAGAGGAGAACGGAACGTCCCCACGCGCTATCTGAAAGCTGCCCGGTGGAGAACACACAGAGGGGAGACTGGATACTTTGTCGACTTCCCCAATCGACCCAGTCGATACTACCCAGTTGAGTTCAGCTTCAAACATACTTGTTGGTGCATACTCACAACAAACGACGCAGGAGTGCAAACGATAGTCGGGCCAACAACCAGCGCATACCGGTGCGACATCCTAGAAAGCGAAGTAGTCCCCTCCGCAAGAGTAGGACCAATTGACGGCGCACCCATCGCTAGCACAACAGAAGAAGAAGAGGATTCCGAATCGGAACAGAACAGCGAGGAAGAAGATCACCTCTCCCAAGTAAACGCGGAGGAAGAGGAAGAACTAGCAAACCTCGCGTGCGGGATTACGCTAAACAAAGAACCACAAGCTGAGCAGATCATCGTTCACTCACCTATCGAAATGACGACCACCCAAGTAGAACCAACCTATACACTCCAACTCGACCCCCCACAACTACCACAAGACGGGGTCCCAGAAGATCTACTTCCCATTAACCCCAATACGGGACATCGAATGACCGCTGACGATGCGGCCCTTATGAGGGCAATCAGCCCCGACAAACCAGACCCCCCCGGAGCCAGAGGAGCCAGAGGAGGTCATCAACCAGGAGGAGGAGCCGGAGGAGGTCACCCACCTGGAGGAGGAGCCGGAGGACCACCCGGAGGAGGAGGAGGAGGGGGCTTCCCTGGACTAGCCCCTGCCGCTAACCAGCCTCGAACCACAGACAGGTTGCAAGGCAACCCGCCCCAGGTATTCAACAGCGACCGCACCAAAGCCCTGCAGTTCAGAGCGCAATGGAACCTGTACCAGGGAATCAACAGCACAAGTGACATTATGCACAACTATTACCGCCGAGCCCTGCTGTTCCTCGGATATATCCAAGGGGAACAAGTCAACGAATGGGTGATGTACATGACCGACTGGCTAATGCGCCAGATAGATTCCGGGTTCCCTGAACACACCCGACGCCTGTGGGACGAGACCAGTCGCGCATTTACCAGGCGCTTTGCCAACACCATGGAAAAGGAGCAGGCGCAAATGGAACTGCACAAGGGCGTCCACATGAAGGACGGGGACATCGACAGCTACGTAGCAACCTTTGAACGACTAGCTCGCCAGGCTGACTACCACCTCGACGCCCCTCAAACACTGGACCTATTCACAGCAGGGCTACCACGGGCACTGTTCACCAAGGTATACGAACAATACGAGCCCGCCACATTCGAAGCGTGGAAGCAAGCGGCAATGAAGAAGCAACAACAGTATATGCACCTACAGGCGCGTCTTAACTCACTTAAACCATCCCAACCAAAGACTACCCCACGCCCTAGCCAATGGGGAACCCCACAAAGCGGATGGGCACCACGAAACCTTCAATACCGCGACCCGAATGCGATGGATACCTCTGCCGACCGAGCACGAGCCCAAGGAGGACAAGCAGAAGACACCCAGGCAAGACTCGCCGGGGCAGAATACATACTCGACCGACAAAGACCACCGTACCCCCCACGAGGAGGACCAAGGCAATGAGGAAGGGGACCACCCTGAGATCCAAGGGGAGTGACCTGCTACACCTGCAGCCAGAAAGGACATTTCAGTCGTGACTGCCCACAGAACCGCAACAATGCGCAAAACAGCAACAACCGAAGGACAGACACTGACTACTACGCCCAAGAACCAAGAGTAGAAGCACGCGCCGCAGTCACACCACAGCAACAAGCAAAAGAATGGCTACAGGGGGTGGCCGGAGCACCGGACGAAGTAAAGGACCTAGTCCTCCAAGAGCTATGGGGAAGAGAGGATTTTCCAAACGCCTGAACCCGACGGCCTGGGTGAGGGCACTCCGTTGTAACTCTGTAATAATCACACGCTACCGATCGTTGAGAATTCCAGTATCTGTTCGAACAAGTTACAACATGGCCGAAGTAAAAGCACTAGTAGACAGTGGAGCCACAGACAGCTTCATCAAACCCACGTTTGCGAAACGAATGGGAATCGGATTAAAGGAGCTACAGACTCCAAAAAAGATATGGAACATCGACAAATCCGAAAACAGAGCAGGGCTGATCACACATTGCGCAGACCTTGAAGTGGAAACCAAAGGAACCAGCAAAGTAATGCGCTTCCTCATCACCGACACTGGCGACGAAGACATTGTCCTCGGATACCCCTGGCTAGCCGCCTACGAGCCTCAGATTAGCTGGCAACACACCGTCATCAAAGAAGACACGTATCCGGTAGTCCTCCGAACCACACACCCCAACAAACGGGAAGTTACCATCGCATTCTCCCCAACCGAACTCACCGAATTCACCGACGATGAAAAACAGCAGGCAGTGCACCAGCTCAACAGGGAGTGGGAGGAAGTCAGGGCATGCACCCTTGCCACTGACCTGGCCATACAAGCGCAAAAACACACCAGCGTCACTGCCATCCCAAGGGAATACGCAGACTTCGCCGACGTATTTAGCGAACAGGAGTCACATCGCTTCCCACCTCGACGACCCTGGGACCACGCCATCGAATTCACCAAGAACGCCCCGACTGCTATAGAGTGCAAAATCTATCCTATGTCCCGCGAAGAAGACGACGCACTCTGGACCTTCCTGGATGAACAACTACAAAAGGGCTACATCCGTCCATCAAAATCCCCCTATGCCTCGTCCTTCTTCTTCGTCAAAAAGAAGGACGGGAAGCTGCGGCCAGTGCAGGACTACCGAAAGATCAACTCCTTCACCGTACGTAACCAGTACCCCCTACCACTCATACAGGACCTCATTACTGACCTTGGCAATGTGGACATCTACACCAAACTGGACATCCGCTGGGGATACAACAATGTCCGCATGAAGGAGGGCGACGAAGAGAAGGCTGCCTTTAAAACGCGATACGGCTTCTTCGAACCACTAGTCATGCCCTTTGGCCTCACCAATGCACCGGCGACCTTTCAAGCAATGATGGACTTCTCCTGCGGACCCACCATATTGAAGCACGAAGCCTTAGGAACCACGATCCGAGTCTATATTGACGACATCGCTATAGCCTCGCACAACGGCCGGGAGGGCCACATCGCGGCGGTACGTGACATACTGCAGGTCGCCAAGGACCTTGACTTGTACTTCAAACCAGAGAAATGCATCTTCGGCGCGCCCTCGATCGATTACCTGGGGGTAATCCTTGAAAAGGGGGTGACTCGCATGGACCCCATCAAGGTCGCCGGTATCCGCGATTGGCCCACACCTACCACAGTCAAACAGGTCCGATCTTTTCTCGGCTTTTGTAACTTCTACCGCCTCTTCATCAAAGGCTTCGCTACCCACGCACGCCCCTTGAACCGTCTAACACGAAAAGATATGGAGTGGCACTGGGGCCCAGACGAAGACGCCGCATTCACAAAGCTCAAAGATCTGGTAACGAGCGAGCCAGTGCTGGCACACCCAGACACCCGCGAACAATTCGAACTGGAAGTAGACGCATCAGGATTTGCGGTGGGTGCCGTACTCTTACAACGCAAGGAGGACGGTAAACGACACCCCATAGGATACTACTCCGCAACACTCAACGAGGCCAAGCGAAACTACGACATCTACGACCTCGAATTACTAGCAATCATCAAAGCATTCCGCCACTGGCGCCCCCTACTAGCGGGCTCCCCCCACAAGATCAAGGTATTCTCGGACCACCTCAACCTACAATACTGGAGATCCCCGCAACAAATCAGTAGGCGCATCGCAAGGGAAGTCTTGGAACTCTCCGAGTACGACTTTGAGATCCACCACATCAAAGGTACCACAAACGGAAGAGCAGACGCACTTTCGCGAAGACCGGACTATGACCGAGGAGACGACGATAACAAAGACATCGTGGTCCTCCCTGATGCACTCTTCGTACGGGCCACTCAAGTCGAAACTATGATGCCAACCACGGCAACCATAGGGCCCGAGGAGATGGAACAACCGGACGCCACTTACCACCAAGATGAAAACCACCTCCGCCCCTGGATAGACGCACACTGACTGAAGAAGGTCGAGGGCACCTGGTACAAGGATGGAAGACGAGTGGTTACAGGCGGACTATACGACAAGAGAAGTATCATTTCCGCGCACCATGTACCTCCTGTCTACGGCCACCCAGGCATCAACAAGACTGCGCAGTTGGTGGGACGCTTCTACTGGTGGCCAAACCTTCATCAAGACGTCCTGGACTATGTTAAAGGATGCACCGAATGCCAGAGACACAAGGCAAATAATCGGCCTACCAAGGCACCACTTTCCCCAATATACCCAAACCCCGAGGCACTCCCATTTGAAACCATCACACTCGACTTTATCACCAAACTGCCGCTCTCGCAAGGATTCGACTCCATCCTCACGGTTACGGATCACGACTGCTCGAAGGTGGCCATCTTCATCCTGTGCAACGAAGAAATCACGGCGGAAGGAACCGCCGCACTATACGCTAAGCACGTTTTCCTATGATTCGGACTTCCCACCAAGGTGATTAGCGACAGGGACCCGCGCTTCGCGTCCAAATTCTCGTGCGAACTATGCAACATCCTGGGTATCTCGCAGAACATCTCTACCGCCTACCACCCACGAACGGACAGGCAGTCCGAGCGAACAAACCAATGGCTGGAACAATACCTCCGATTCTGGGCCAACGAGCGACAGGACAACTGGGCGGCGTACCTCCCTATCGCGGAATTCACGCACAACAATTGGCCTCACGAGACCACAAGGAAGTCCCCTTTCTACCTCCTAATGGGGTACAACCCGCGCGCTGATTGGATCGATAGGCCATCACCCATCCCACAAGTGGCGTTACGAATCGATCAATTCCGAGAAGCGAGGGCAGAGGCTAAGGCACTCCTTATCAAGGCGCAAAAAATCATGGATCAAACACAAAGATACGCCCAGATACAAGGAGGGAGACCTCGTATGGTTAGAAGGACGCCACCTACGTACTAACCAACCAACTGCAAAACTCGCGCCCAAGAGACATGGCCCCTTTAGGGTGTTGCAGGTGATGTCCCCAGTCAACTATCGCCTTGAACTTCCCACACAGTGGAGCATCCACCCGGTGTTTCACACGGATCTTCTCACCAGATATCAGGAGACCACTACACATGGGGCTAACTATCAACGCCCACCTCCAGATCTGGTAAACGGAGAAGAGGAGTACGAAGTCGAGAAGATTCTAGACTCACGAAGATTCGGGAGAACCCGGAAACTCCAATACTTGGTAAAATGGAAGGGATACCCCGACTCGGAGAACCAGTGGGTCAACCGGAGCGAAGTATTCGCTGACCAGGCGATTCGAGACTTCAAGGTGCTCAACCCCCTACGAGAAACACATATAAAGAGGGCCCGGAGCGAGCTAAGTCCCACAGCAATCCCTGCTACTGACATTCACCCTGTCTTCCTTCGCAACATGTCTTCCTGCTCCCTGCCCTCACAGTCCACCATCGACATGGTGGTCCAGAGCCTCGTCACTCCCCGCGGACCTGTCACCCGCGAAGACGCCATTGCCGTACTCAACTCCTTCCCTGACCCCACCGTCGGAGGAATCGCAGACTCCCCTGAGGTGCAGCCTGGCACCTACGAAGAGGGAGACAGCGCAGAAGTGGGCCACGCCCTACTCGAGGGCCCGGCGACAAATCGCCTCATTCAACACACTGACGGACACGGTGACCCTGGACCTGTCCCGATACCACACCGAGTTCGGGCCAGTACGGCCGTGGAAGGAGATCGTCCGAGAGTGGAGGGACGAGCAACTTCAGAGGGTGCAGCTGTGAATGCAGCAGCTGAAGCACCAGCGGACGCTGGCGAGGATGAATGGGGGCTCGGGGAGGACGCAGATGGAGACTACGCAGTTGCGCACCCCCATATTCTCTCGACCACCGATACTGACGATCCCTGTGAAACTCCCTATTCCCTCAACACCAATGGATCCCCCATGTACAAACGGGACCCCGGAGTGATGGGAGGATCGACTCACCAGCCTTTGGCGGTCGTCAACACTCGCACCCCCGCCGGCTTCACACGCAACGCCAGGGCAGACTATCTCCCATTTCGCATCGTCTCCCCCGACGGGGTCGAGCGCGAAGCCAGATACCACCAGGTCATCATGGGCCCAGACCCCATGGTGGTGGGCATCATCAACGAGTCCGACAAAGTCTACGCCCGCCCCCTCTACGCCGCGCCTCGCTACCAGTACGGTGGCAAGCCCATCTACCAGAATGAGGACATGGTCCTCTTCACCGAAGGCTTCAAGGACCGAGCACGCGTGGACCGCTGCCTCTCCTCCCTCCACGACATCTCGCTGACAGGCGAGATCACCCGTTACCACGCCACTGATCGCAAGCTGCAACGCCTCAACCAGCGGATCGACGACCTCATCGCCGCAGTGGGGGAGATCCAAGGCAAGGTCTTGGCGAGCCGGTGCAGGCTGGAGATGGCCAATGCGCTGGAGCGCATCGAGGATGAAGCCCGGACCATGGTGGACTACGAGCTGACAAAGAAGAAGACACGTCGTGGGCGCAGGGGCACGGCGCAAGCCACGCGCACTAGGATACTATACGAGGAGGAGGGTTTCGGAGCGTCGGGGCGTCGCACCTGAAAAGGGGGTGATGTTACAATCGGACTCATCGGTACGGACTACGGACTCGTGGGGTTCTGACTACCCTAGTATTAGTCAGGGACAGTCGTATCAGTCATCAGAATAGCGGTTATCACATGCATCGGACTTTACTCATACCTAGGATAGTCGTAGTAGGGTTCGAGCTACTATCGCTATAGGGTACTTTACTTTCGGGAGGAGCTTCAAAGCTCCTCGTCAACTGTATATCTACTGGGCTGTACAAAGACCGAGCTCCTCAGCTTGGTCTTCTTGAATCACCAGCATCATTCTCGTGATCCTCTTAGTCGTCTCTCTCTCTCTCCCTTTCTGCCTCCTACTGCGGCTTGCCTTTGTTTGGAGGCTCGCACGACAACGTATACGCCTGGTGGACTCAGCCCCAGTGCTGTGGACGATCGCGTTCCTGCTACGGACGTGTATCTATCTGTGTTAAGTCGACTCGCGTACCTCTGCCACTGTATCTCGCTCAAGTCAAGCACGTTAGGACGGGCCTAACGCAACACATCATCAAGTGCGTCAAATTCATTGGACTGCCCAATATATCAACTAACATCTTCAACACGTCGGGAAGTCCCAAATGGATTCATCCCATTTCATGCATTGGTCACATATCGATTGTACACCTTAGACTATTTGATGTCTGTGGCTGGACCACATGGTACGTCCGATCCACCGGACCGCCCGATATATTGATACACATATGGATATTGATGGTCCCTGTGTCACCGCGTTTCATGCATAAACAATAAACACATGTTGATACAATAGATTATCCATTTTTGGATCGCAGTGTATCTAGATAGCATCTCACAGCGCGACAACATCGGGAATATTGACCCTCATGTATTCGGAGGGCCCCACAACGTAGTTACAGTGTGCATATCAAACAGAGAATGTTCAGACCACATACAATGTTTCAAGTACATGTTAGGCCACAGCACCAGCCGAGGACGATCTGCCCGACACTCCAGATGGTGTCAGACGTCCCACTGAGGCCGCACATCCCACTGAGCCACCACGTCCTCCAGAAGCAACGCTTCCCCCTGTGTGTGAATCAGAGTGAGACTCGAGTTGAGATAATATGATCACTCACCAGACGGTTGGCGACGGCGATCCGAAGGCATACTAGAGAAGGAAGAAGTGGAACGAGCATCAGAAATCCCAAGCCCAGACATCTGGGCTCCAACAGAGGATGTTGAGGTCATGGGGGATGCAGAGCGGCGATTGTATGGGGTGGCCCCAACACCAGGGATCGACAGCACATCGACTCCCTGATTGTTTAGCAGTCTGCTGATCATGAGGTGTGTGTCGTGTAAGTCTTGGCGCGTGTTCTGGAGCTCCAACAGAATGCGAGCGAGCTTCTCATTATTGTCCCGGTTCACTGCATCCATCGCCTCCATTCTCTGCTCCTGTGCGTCGAGCCGAGCGTCGAGCCGGGCTTCCCACATGGCTACAGAAGTCAGGTAGGCATTTAGCTGTGTGTGTGCGTGATCTGGAAGTGCCGGACATACCAGGGGACCCTGCACCACTAGACCGCAACTCCATCGCATGACGCAGAGGGATGGACCATGATGGAGCTGGGTTGTCACATACCTTGTGCTTCGATGCACAGCGCACACACGAAAATGAGCGTGAATTTGACTGAGCCCGGCACTCCACTTCATTGGCCAGTGCACATGGGCCACACCGGTCCTATAATCAATATATTAGTGTACATCAGATTCAAAACAATAAGCTGAGAACACTCACCTGTTCATATGCGATGGTCACAGAAGCTTCGGTGCGCTGCCGTTGAGTGGGTCGGGGGGGGGACGCTTGCTCCACTTTGACCCGTGGGAGATCGGATTTCTGGGGGGTTGTGCTATCGGACTCCCCCTCGGGATTGTCTGGATCAGCACGGCGCTTAGTGCCTCTCAGTGCATACAGGGGTTTGGATGGGGCAGAGGGGAGGTCCGCCACCTGTGCATTTACGGCACGCTTCCCCTTGCCACGTGTATTGTGTGAATGAGCGGGTGGTGAAGGAGGATGGGGAGAAGCAGGGCCTGGAATGACCACTGCAGTCGGTGGATCTGGTGGCATATCATTCATAACAGCTGAACACAACGATGTGAATGAGAATGACCATAAGTTGATGCGATAACTGGAACACACCGTCTGAGGTCTTCTGCGCTGTGGGGTGCCCCTCGAGCCACCACAGCCTCGTGGGATGAAGACCATCCAGATATGAGTCGAGTGTAAGTGATGAGAGCGACGCATGCCACTCTGGGTGTTCCTTCCAAACGGTTTCACACAGCTGGGTAATGTATGAAGTTGTGAGCACAGTCCAGTTGAATCTGTGCTTCGCGTCACTGGCAGTCTTCCACTCTGCTCCAACAGCCTGGATGATTGGATGGACCCGCAGCATCTTGGAGCCAGACTTAAAGGAGTCAGATATCTTCTGTATTGCTACCTGAATAGCATACGATTACACACATTACATGGGAATATATGGTATTAAGTCGACTCACAATCTCTTCGTCAATCCTCGCATCCATGTATTTCAGTTCTTCGGAAGTTGTCGGGGTGTCCTCTACGCGTTTCGTAGCAGATATCAGCCTGGCTGCTATGACAAGCAGCGATGTCTCATTGGCAGTCAACTCAGATGCGGGTTTCCTAACCATGGTGTTTGAGGGTGAAGAATGTCACAGAACTGACTCTGAAACGTGTTGGGAGCCCCACTACTGATTATTGACTATGGATGTGGGAATAAGGCATGTGATTCACTCAGATCGAACACATTCGTATTCGGATAGCAATCGATGTTAATGGTAGCCAGGATCTGTTAGAGCTGAATGGACTCAATCGGAATGTGTGGAGTGCCTCTCTGTATATATATTTACACTGGAAACAACTGTGAGCACCCACACAGACCATCGTCATATATGTCCGATATCTCTCATCGCTTCCGTTCACAGTCCTGTGCAGCTGTGGGAACCCCGCCATCGCAGCAGCCGTCTCCCCAGCCACAGCCTATGGGCCTGCCACTCCAACAACAGCCTGCAGTTACGGGGGGGGTCCGATGCCATCAATTTCCTGTCTAGGATGCCCTCACCGGTTGTACACATTCCATCTGCGTCTCGTCCTGCAGATAACCCACGTGTGAGTAATCATTTGTGCCACTGGAATGATACTCTGATATATATTTGCACACTGGTAGGAGGAGACTAAGCGCAGGAAGAGGCGCTCCCCATCCCCACTTGGCAGCTTCATGGATCATATCCCATCTTCGCAGAGGATCGCCCACAACCCCCCTGAGGTTTCGGAGGCCCCCACGGATCATCCAGAGATAATATCTGTGGATGACCAACCCACTGAGATGCCCTCCACAGATGCCACAACTTCATCTCTCGCTTTGAGTGTATGTCATGTCAACTTTTATCAATTCTTCAATTGACACATATTATCATACTTCTAGATACCTGATACCATGGACGTTGACAATGGAGGTAGTGGCATAGGCCCTGTCCCCATTAGCCCTGAGGAGGGCACTCCGAAACGCAAGGTACGCATCTATCATACTTCTGCGACCACTCAATTGAACTCTACGATATGTTAAGAAAGTCGGGCACTCCGCCCCTCGTGCACGGCCTTCTCGTTCAGCCCCCTCACGCATTTTCCACCCTTTAGGTGTCACCCTCCCTGCGTCCCCCATGCCTGACGATCTAGGCAGCGTGGAGTCCTGACTTGAGCGATGCAAGCTGATCCTCACAGGTGCATGGGATGACCTGAGAAATCTGCGGGGTCGGCTCCAACAGTTCAACGATGGCATCTACAGGGCACTGATTGATCTAGAGAGCATGGGTAAGTATTTGGAAGGGAAGGATCTATTCGCAAAGGGAAGTGAAAGTCCATAGCACCCCCATGTACTGTATTCTGCCTGTATGTGTTCCAAACGTTATAACAAGTTGTGGCCTCATTTATCTCCGAGTTCGGGGTGCCCGACATTACCTAAGACATTGATACTCATCCGCCCGCATAAAGGAGATGTCCCATATTCCCCCTAAGTCTATATCTCATGCCAGTCATATCCATATCCTTCGTCTATTGTGTGTAGTGTTTGCATCGTAGCCATTTGCATCGTAGCTGTATATATGGTGTGCTTCATGTAGATATCAATGACATAATCCACCACAATCGGGAGGTCCGCTCGCGATGCATAATCATATGTAGCAAAGCATGAGACATGTGGAATTCTGTACATCATATTTGTATCAGCCAATCGATTGTACAGTGTATATTTCATGACGGTATATATGTTATACTCTGTATAGATATGTATGACATCATCAATCGTGATCAGGAGGTCTGCACTCGATGTGCAATCATAAATAACACAGCATGAAACATGTAGTACTCTGTACAGCCATCCATTGTGCACTGTATTATTCATGATGGTATATATCTTGTACACTCCGTGTAGACATCTACGACATCATTTATCATGTTCGGGAGGTCCGCACGTGATGTACAATCATATGTAGCTACGCATGAGACATGTAGTGTTCTATCCGTATCAGCCATCCATTGTGCAGTGTATGTTTCATGATGGTATTTATCTCGTACACTCTGTGTAGACATGCATGACATTATCTATCATGTTCGGGAGGTCTGCACGTGATACACAGTCATATGTAGCCAAGCATGAAACATGTGGTGTTCTGTACATCCTATCCGTATCGGCAATGCAATGTGTGCAGTATATGTTTCATGATAGTGGATACATTGTTCTCTGTGTAGATATCTATGACATGATTCATCAAGATCAGGGGGTCCACTCTCAAAGCACGATCCAAGTATGAGACATATATCTCCCATCTGTTTTGCATCTATCAATCAGATACACACTGTACACCCATCTAGGCTTGTCACATCATCTCTCCACACATATCTACATGTGTATACCTGTTTAATCCTCAGGGTATCCCAAGACATGGAATGTATGGGCGTGCTTTCTAATCTGACATTACAATGCTACTGGAATGTAGTATTTAGGTACCAGCACACTCAGTATAATTGTCCACTCATTTCCAGTCTTCTTACCACCCTTGCGTACATCTCTATACCATGCAGATGGACGACACCAGCAACTCTGACAATGGCGGAGAGTCCGAGGTATCACAGAGCCAGAGAGAGCTGTCTACTGACCCAGGCTTTTCCATTACTCCTTGAGACGCAGATATATTACAGGAATATCTCCAAGACTTCCAAGCTGCCGATACGAGTCTTTGCACTAGGATAATTGAGAAAGCCATGGCTCAGCTGTATCTGCTTCGCCCTACAAGTGCACAATTTGATAAGAAGGTCGCCACTAAGGTAGGCTCCATTTAAATTTGACAGCAAAGAATATATTGCTTCTTCTACATTTCAGAGAATTCAGAAATGGTTTTATAACCACTATGTCCGCCCCAGGCATGAATACATCAAGTTCACTCACAAATGGTCTGCCAGGAATGCTTTCTATCACCTGCACCGTGATGAGGTCTTGGAGCTTGCAAAGGATGTGTCTGGGACAGAACCAGGACACTCTGGTTTCTTGGGGGCCCTTCAAGACGCAACTACTGCTTTATGGAATGAACTATCTGCTGAGGATCAAGAGGAGTATGTGAATGCTGCCAAGGAATGGTCAGAGAAGACACCACCAAAGCACATTCAGTCCAGGTATGGGAACAAGCATCACCTCTGATCAATTTCCCTCATGCATCCTATACAGAATGGCATCTTCTATGCGTGAGCGGATCATCCAAGACTTTCAAAGTCAACTCTATAGGACATGTGGTATTCGTTCCATCGTTCTCACAGCATATGAGGTGTCACGGTTCGCACGTCTCGGACTCTTACTTACGGTGATGACCTCGTGTGTAAGCAGTAATGTGTCATGGACAGTCGTCTCAGTCAGCGTAGTAGTAGTACAAATCACATGCCGATGTGGCATGAGTCATACCTAGGACAGCTATAGTAGGGTTCGAGCTACTTTAGCTATTCGTCGTACGGATTGGAGAGGAGCTTTAAAGTGTCCTCGCATATGTATAAATAGTGGTTCGGTAAGACCAAGATACGCCATCTTGGTCTTCTTTAATCACCACTCCCTTCTCATCTCTTTCGCGCGTGCTTCACTTGCCTCTTCGCGCAAGTCGACTTTATCGATCATTGGATTACCTAGTGGCGCGACTTGCCCTAGTGTACGGAGTAAGATCACGTGCCTCGATAAGCGCCGTGTATCTCGCGACTACGGGTCACGTGACCTCGAGGGATATTTCGCTAAGTCGTGAATGCCCTTTCGCAGTCCAAGTCGGACTAACGCCAGTGGTGGCGTTACATGAGGGCGAAGACAACAACCTCAAGGTTGGCTTGTAAGCCATCCAAAGATGCATTAATATTACTAGCTGACTGTGGATTGGTGCAACCTGATTCCAGTAATGATGTCAGCAGTGTGTTGCAGGATGGAAAGGACTTTAGGACATTCTGCACAGACTGGAAGAGTGCCGCCCTCTGGGAGCAGTGGACTCAGTTTGGAAAGAAGTGCTTTGCAAAAGGTTTGGCAAGCTTCTTGTCAAATGATTGAATATCATTCATGTAAATTCCAGAGATTGTTGATACTCCAAAAAAGGACCTCTCAAGGACAATCAAAACCCCAATCCCTATTATATGTGATAGAGACGGATGCCCCGAACTTCCCACAGTTGCTATGTCTGATGGATATAAAGCCAAGGTGGTTCAGTCATTGCTCAGGGATTATTGCACTGCCCATATCCGTAAGCCTTTCTCTCAATCACTGTGCAGCAATATATGATACATGTGACTTAGGATATGTCACCAGAAAGCCCAAGCTGATCATTCCATGGGGAGCCTTGGTGAAGGACCCATCGTCCTGGATTATTGATGAATGCACTCCAGATCGCTTTGAGTGGAAGGACCCATCCAAGATCCAGATTGGAGAGGTCTTCCGTATTCTGGACCACTGGAGGCACAGACAAGATCGAGGAATTGGTCCCCTAATGTGGGTGCCGACCTCCCCACTCTTTGACAATATCGAGGATCCCCCGAGGCATCAGTGGAGTGTCCGAAACGCTAGAACACTGCAATCACAAGGATCTGATGAAGAGTATTTTGTTCTTCCAAATAGTCAGGACTTGGATCAGGAGGATGATAAGACTGGTTCTATTGAGCCTTCAGAAGACTCCAGTGATGATGATTCATCTGAAAAGACTGATCCCACCAAGTCTGATGATTCTGATGATGATCCACCTGAGAATGACATGGCTATGGGCTCTCCACCCCTGCATATGTCTCATGTGTATGATGAAGCCTGTTCTGGTACATGTGATTGTTATTATGTCCCCCTCAACTGATCCAAGTGATAACATTGTATGTAGATGACGACAGAGGCTCTGCCTCTACTGGAAACGAAGATGTGAGTATGAATAGATCATCATCACCAGGTCTGCATCTCATCCACATCACACGTACACTGCCAACTCATTCATCACCATTCCAGACATGGCCGGCCCGTCACGACCTCAGGTGCGATGGCAAGGGATGCAGGTTGGCCATCCGCTTCGTGTAGGGAAAGGGAAGGAAGTTCTTGAGGAAGCGAAACGAACTGTCAAGGTGTCAGAGAAGGTCAGGTAAGTGGTTTTAAATACACCCATTCTCAGGATTCTAACCACTCTATAGGAATATGGACACTGGTAGGGGTGCTACTAAAATTCATCCAGACATCTGGACCCAGAACAGATAGATAGAAATGTGTCCATGGCTATGCTGACGGAGTGTCCGTCTATGTTTACAATAATAGCTCATGCATATGGATACCAACTGATGCGAGACATATTTGCCAGTTAGATATCTTATCCATTTATGAGCAATAGGGTATCTGTGCTGGTCCAGGATGTGTTCATATACTATTCTTTTTGAATGTGGCTATGCAGAGAGAGTATTGATATAGGTCCCCTGAATGCATCTGGATGCCCAGTCAATTCAAGGAAGTGTATTGACTGGTTGGACATGTCACCCATTCAAGATGGTCGGGAGGTCCGCACTTGGATGCATCTTTGATCTCTTCAGATAAATAGAAATATATACATGGCTATACTATTGGAGCACCTGTTCATGATAGGCACCCTGAACTCATAAAGATACCCATCAATACAAGGTGTAATTAATTGGTTGGACATGTCACACATAGAAGATGGTCGGGATGTCTGCACTTAGATGCATCTTTGAACTCCTCAGATAGATATTTAATTGGTTGGACATGTCACACATAGAAGATGGTCAGGATGTCCGCACTTAGATACATCTTTGAACTCCTCAGATAGATATTTAATTGGTTGGACATGTCACCCATAGGAGATGGTTGGGAGGTCCATGCTTCGATGCATTCTGATGTTGATCTCTTCAGACACTAAGTACTCGCCACAAAGTTATCCAATCTCCTCAGACACCCTGCACTTGTTGCACCATTGATGAATCCCTCTCACATCCATTCAGCAATCCCCTTTGGTATATCTCTATTTTCTTTGTTCCCTGTCACTCAGGTGTACTACCTAGTATTATATATTCACTGTTGCAGACTTATCATCGCAAAGCAGACCCCCCACTCCCAGCCGGCGCCGGCTGGAGTATCAATCATGTGGGAGTCTCCGACGTCGGCTGAGTATGAACGATAAAAGATTCTCACCATCGGCTGGGGGTATCAATTATATAAGCCACCACTATCCATTGGCTGCACACAGAATGAACAGGAAGCCCTTACCACGTTCCTCACTGAACAACTTGAGAAGGGGTACATCTGCCCATCTAAGTCACCCTACATGTCCCCCTTCTTCATAAAAAAGAAAGATGGGAAACTTCATCCAGTCCAGGACTACCGATGCTTAAACAAACTCACTGTCTGCAACCACTACCCACTTCCCCTAATCCCTGAACTTGTCAACCGAATACACGATGCGCATCTGTATACAAAGCTTGATATCAAATGGGGGTATAACAATGTACGAGTCAAACCAGAGGACGAATGGAAGGCAGCGTTCAAAACCAATCAGGGGTTGTATGAGCCCCTCGTCATGTACTTTGGACTCACCAACTCTCCCTCCACATTCCAAGCCATGATGGATGTGATCTTTCAACCCCTCATCCTCACTAATGAGGTGATCATCTACATGGACAACATCCTGATTGCCACACCCCTTGACTATCCCCATCATCGCGCTATTGTACACAAAGTTCTTTGCTTATGCGAAGAACATGACCTCTACATCAAACCAGAGAAGTGCGAATTTGAAGTACTCGAAGTCGAATACCTTGGGTTGATAATCAGCCATGGGAACCTATGTATGGACCCTGTTAAAGTACGGGGCATCTGGGAGTGGCCAGCCCCAAGAAGTCTTCGCAAAGTACGCGCTTTCCTTGGCTTCTGTAACTTTTACTGGCGATTCATTCGCAGCTTCTCCTCACTCGCACGTCCCTTACACAACCTCACCCACAAAGATACACCGTGGCACTGGGGGCAAAGGGAACAAGATGCCTTCGACAACGTCAAACGCTGCATCGAACGAGAACCCATATTGTTATTCCCCAACCTCACAAAGCCATTTGAGCTGGAGGTTGATGCATCTAATGTTGCCATTGGAGCCATGCTTAATCAACTTGGCCTGGATCAGAAGTTACACCCCATCGCGTTCCACTCCGAATCTTTCAGTCAAGTGGAATGCAACTATGACATTTACGACTGGGAATTGTTGGCTGTCATCAAAGCTCTATGCGCATGGTGCACATACCTAGTCGGCTCCCCCCATAAAATCATCATTCAGACTGATCACGCCAATCTCCAGTATTGGAAAGAACCTAGAAAAATCAGCTGACGAGTAGCATGCGAATTCCTGGAACTTTCAGAGTATGACTTCCTTCTGAAGCACATCTCCGGAGCCAGGAATAGTTGTGCAGATGCCTTATTGCAAAGAGCGGGCTACGCAGCTCATGAAGAGGACAACAATGACATTATCGTCCTCCCTGCAGAACACTTCCTTCGAGCGACAGAAATGTCTATGCATGATATGGACATTTGGACCCAGATATCGCAAAACCTTGATGAAAAGGAGGTACTGCGATGGGTTGAGCCCCATAACCTGAAAAAGGTGGGGGGGCTATGGTGGAAGAACGATGCGTTAGTTGTCATGGGCGACAACAACCTTAAACAGGGGGTAATCACCTTTTTCCATGATACGCCAGCGATGGGACACCCCAGAATCGCAAATACCTACGAACTGTTATGACGCGACTACTGGTGGCCCAACATGCATAAAGACGTAGAAGACTATGTCAAGGGATGCGCAATGTGCCAGGCGAACAAGATCAACCCCCACCAACAAAAGCCACATCTATTTCCCATTACTACAGACCCAAACACCGAACCATTCGAAGTCGTCACCATGGACTTTATTGTTGAGCGCAGAACTAACGAGTGAGGTGTTAATAGCAAAGGCTAGTAGACAAGTTAACTTCAGAGGTGAAGGGAACTCTGTTACAACTGCATACCTAGTAGACAAGTTACTAAGGAACGTCTATGAGTAAAGGTAATAGGAGAAGTAAAGAGAAGGGACTTACACTTCAGAGGTGAAGGGAACTCTGAAGTGTAGAGGCATAAACAGCAGTCCTTATATACAGGACACTTAGATAATAATGGTCTGTGCGCACAGGTGATCCAAACACAATACACATGGTCTGTGCGCCAGAGGGAGAAATGCCATTGGAGGGCAGAGAACAATAGCTGCCTAAAGCAGACAATACCAGTATCTTAACAATAGAGAACAATAAGAGCCATATATGACTCTGACAATAAAGATAAACAAAAGCAGTCCGTACAAGTCCGGCCATAGTCCAAATCAGTCCATAAGGGACAGATACTGTATTTAGTATGTGGGCTGACACAATCAGATCCCACGAGACATGTGACTTATGCAGTCGCGTCTCAACATCCCTCCATGATTGGGACAGTCCATGATGATGTAAGAAGATGGAGATGATAATCTTTTGAAGAGCTGAAGTGTCGTACAGAAGTTCTGGATTAAGATTGAAAGATTGGTCCATGATACAGGATTATCTTATCTGGAGCAGATGACGCTCCATGTGAAACTCTTGTTTTTAAGTACTTCATGAGATCCTTGATACAGGACTACTTTTTGAAGCCTTAGAATCTGTATGCTATTGTTGGTGAAGGTCCAACTTCTTCAGGGCCTAAGAAGGGTTTTTCTTAGCTCTTCAGTTCAGAGAACATGATGTGCTCTTGGTTATAAACCAAGGATTGACGACCATTGACTGGGGTCTGAGCACGATGTTCCTGAGTCTCCATCTTACACCATTCCTAGATCATTGACCATCTTTTCAAAGGTGTCTTTGGGCAGGGACTTGGTGAGTCCATCTGCAACTATTTCACCTGTGGGTGTACGTATCAGGTCTATGACCTTGTTTTCTACATATTCCCTGACTACATGGTGTTTGATCAGGATGTGTTTAGACTGTCTTCCAGTGACAGGGTTTAATGCTAGGTCTACAGCGCCCTTGTTGTCACAGTGTAGGGGAGGTGACCTCATACCCTAGTTCGCCTAGGAAGGTAGTGTACCACTGAGCTTGGTTTGAGGCCTCAGAGAGGCTCATGTACTCTGCTTCTGTGGTAGACTGCACAATTGTCTTCTGCTTTCTGGTGCACCATGAGATGGCTCCATTGGCAAGTAGGAAGACATAGCCTGAGGTGGAGTGTTTCTCTTCCTGATCTCCCCAGGAAGAGTCACAGTAGCCATGAAGGCCTTCTCCACCATTCCCTCCAGCATAGCGTAATGCATAGTCCTTTGTAGTGTTTAGGTATGCTATGACGTATTTTGCTAGGCGTAAATGCTGAGGTGAGGGATTGGAAGCAAATTGGCTAAGGCGTGCAACAGCGAAGGAAATATCAGGTCTGCTTCCAATCTGCGTATAGAGCAGATGCCCGATTATCTGTTGATACTTCTTAATCTCAGAAGTAGAGGCCTGATCTTCAGATTTGATCAAGTGTGCCTCAGCACCAGAGGGAAGAGGGGTATATACTGGGTTGGAATCAGACATTCCAAAGCGTTCAACCACATCGCGGATGTAATCTGATTGGTTGATTTCCATGGTGCGATTTGCACGGTCTCTGGTGATGTTAACACCTAGGTAAGACTGGATTTCACCAAGATCAGTCATCTCATATTGGCTTGATAGAGATGCTTTCAGATCATTGATCTTTGATAGGGAACTCCTGAGTATAGTGATGTCATCTACATATAAGATCACGAAAAGTGTATCACCCCCCTCTTGAAGATGATACACATATACTCCTGCATCAGAGTATGTCCGCGTAAAGCCTAGGTCAACTAGGACCCCATGGAATTGCATGTTCCATGTGCGGGAAGCTTGTTTCAGGCCATAGAGGGCCTTTTGTAACCGGCACACAAGGTGCTCAGAGCCAGCTGTGACGAAACCGACAGGTTGCTCCATATAGATTTCTTCCTCCAGTTCCCCATGAAGGAACGCCGATTTGATGTTCATTTGGTGAATGTGCCAATCTTCAAGCGTAGCAAGCGCAAGGAGGAGTCGTAAGGACTAAAAACGGGCAACTGGGGAGAAAGTTTCGTCAAAGTCCACCCCCTCTAGTTGGGTGAACCCTTTTGCCACTAGCCTAGCACGAAAGCGTCCATCCGCCTTCTTTTTGAACACCCATTTACACTTGACCACCTTCCTTCCTTCAGGAAGGGGTTCAAGTCTCCAGACCGCAAGCTTGTCGAGAGCGTCCAGTTCATACTGGCACACTTCAAGCCAATCGACAGCTTGGTCAGACTCCATGGCCTGCTTGAAAGTCTGCGGGTCCTTATAACCAGGTACCTCAGCAGCATTAAGTAGGTCCATCACTCCCAGCCAACTGCTACCCTGCATGAATTCATCATTGTCCTCTGTAAAGTAGCGAGGATTCGTGAATCGTACCCTTTTGCTCCACCTTGGACGAGTAGGCGAGGTTACCTGAGTGTTCCTTGGAGATCTAGGGGTTTCCCTAGGAGGAGACACTTCCCTATTGAAGTTAGGGGCAGGTATAGGCGCGGAGACAACCAGAGGCCTAGTGGAGCGAGTGCAACGACGTGTGGGGGCAGGATTTGTGGGGGGAGGAGCTTGGGAAGGGGGAGTGTGGTAGATGGTCTGGTCCGCCTAAGTGGGCATGATATCGGGTGGAGTGCTAGGCTGTTGATGTACCACAGGTGCCAGAGGTGGTAGTACAAAGACTGGTGTAGTCTGAGGCACTGTGGGGGCAACATGTTATGTTTCGGCCTGGAAGTGGACACTGGCACTCGGGGATGACACCACGTCAGCAGTATATTGTCATGGACTTGTTGAATCAGTCATCTGGGTGAGCTCCGGAGCATGTGATTGTGTACGATAATGGATCGGATCATGGATTGATGTGACTCATACTAGGATAGCTGTACTAGGGTTTGCTCTACTTACACTATTGGCTAGTACAGTTTGGAGCGGCACTTGAAAGCCCGCGTGTATCTGTATAAGTAGTCGAAGTGGAAGACCAGGATCGCCATCTTGGTCTTCTTCAATACCACTATCTTCTTCGTCTCATCTCCTCTGAAGGGTCCTCCCCCTTGAAATGAGTTGCCTCTGGCATATCCCCTTAGACCAGGGATCCCCGTGAGCTTATCCCAAGTTCCCTTCGTGGGCAGTGGACACGTATCCCCTTGGATCAGTATATCATCGTGTATTCCTCTATCATAACGAGCAAGTTGGCCGTCTGTACAGCTACATCTACATTGTCGATCATCCCACTTGGAGAACCATTGTCCCACTCGACGAGCCACCTATTAACATTCCTCAAGAGGAGGACCTCCACGCATTCGTCACATTGAACAGGGATCTAGCCCCTCACCCAGCTGAGTACACCGACGCTATCACCAATCACTTGTTTTATCGACCACTTAGGATCGCTGCACCAAACAAAGCCTAAGTCAGGCAAACATCCGTGGTAGATGTTACACAACAGCTGGTGTAGGCGGGCTAGGCACTACAAAAAATATCTCACCACTGGCAGTGCCTCTTTCGAGTTCACCAGACACGGGAGGGGTAGGTTCTGAGTGTTGGGCCACAACACTGTGGGATGGGAAGGTGTCTTCATCAAATGTAACATCTCGTGAAGAGATGAAGCACTGGCTATGTCTATCCCAGAGTTTGTAACCTTTTGACAAAGGTTCATAGCCCACAAACATGGCTTCCCTTGACTTAGGGTCTAATTTGTGCTGGTTGTGTTTGGGTACATGATAGTAGGCTTTGCAGCCAAATACTCTAAAGTAAGAGACATCTGGGACTGTACCATCCCAGAGCTCCAGCGGAGTTTTCCACTGATTAGAACGAGTGGGGGTGCGATTGTAGATTTGCACCGCAGTTTGTACTGCTTGTTCCCAAAAGCCGAGGCTAAGGCCAGCATGGTGCAGCATGCTGGTACCTTTTTCCATTATGGTGCGATTAAAGCGCTCAGCTCTCCCATTCTGTTGTGGAGAATAAGGCATTGTGAGCATATGCTCGATTCCAGTGTCTGACAAGATACTCCTGAGGTCATTGTTGACATATTCACCACCACGGTCCGAGTGTAAGGATTTGATGGGCTTGTTGAGTTGTTTTTCAGCCCACGCCTTATAGTGTAGAAAGGTGTCCTTAAACTGGTCCTTTGATTTCATAAAGATGACAACTGCTGCTTTTGAGAAGTCATCTATGAACGTGGTGAAGTACTTGTTGCCCTGAATAGAGTTACTCTGTAGTGGGCCAACAAGGTCACTATGGACGACTTCAAGGGGTTCTCGTGCACATTTTGTGGAAGGTGGGAAGGGTAGACGTGTAGATTTGCCAAGTTCACATCCAAGGCAAAGCCCATCTTCCACAGGGGAATTATTTATGTGAAGTCCTTTTACAGACTCTTGAGCATATCTCTTTAAGGCATCTTTGGACATATGTCCCATGCGCCTATGCCAGACATCAAGGCTAGCAGATGCAGGTGCTTGGACAGCATTTAAAGCATGTCCATCGAGCCAGTAGAGCCTGAGAGCCTTGTGTCCTTCCACAATGGTCTCTCCATTGTGCCTAATGGCAAAAGATGTAGCGTCAAAGCTAACTATGGCACCCTTAGATGTAAGGCAGGGTGTTGATAGAATTCGGGAGTGGGTGTTGGGGAGATGGAGCACATCAGAAATTTTGAGGTTGAAACCTCAATTGGTGCGGATTGTTACTGAACCCGTTCCAGCACTTCGTAGTATAGTGCTATCACCAAGAAGAACTTCAACACCTTTGTGTGGAGTGTAGGTGTCGTAGTCTTCAATATGTGGTGTAAAGTGTGCTGATGCTCCACTGTCCATCATCCATCTTGACACTGTTTGGGTGCCATTGGCACTTATCATGTACAGGGAGACCTGAGGTACCTCATGTACCTCCTCTATTTTGCCAGAGCCATTAACTATGGTAAATAGTCGACTCTTTGGTACAGGTATGATATTGGCCACAGCAAACCTGTTTCCCAGAATTGAGTCCAGGGCTTCTATTGTAGCAGTATTCTGTGCAGCTTTCCCTCGCTGCCCAGCCCTCCCTTTTTTGGCGTTCTCCTGGTCCCGTTTGAGCTTGTAGCAGTCTGGCTTTTTATGGCCAGGCCGCTTGCAGTAGTGGCAGATTACGTCTGGGGATGCAGAGCTGCTGGATGCCGTCGACGCATGCTGCAGAGGTGAGTGTGATTTGATTGAGGCTGTCTTGTTAAAAGACGCCGGGGGACCAGCGATACGCGATTCCTCATTAATGAACCTGTTGATGAGGTCCTGAGGTACAAGGTTTGCAGGGGGGCCAGAGGCGAGGATTGTGCCTGCTATGGTGCTATAGGAGGGGGGTAGCGCGTCTAAGAGTATAAAAGACATTTGCATGTCTGAGATGGGCATCCCCTGCTCCACAAGGGTGCTCCTCAAGTCCAGCATTTTCTGGAGTTGAGGTAGGAAGGGGCTACCTTCCTGGAGCTTGGTGTTTGCCAAGCCGACCCAAATGTTAAAGGTGGCCATAGAGCCAACCTGACCATAGAGCATTTCTAGCTGCTGATATTTGTCATGAATGCTTGGGTACAGCGCCATGGATTGAATACTTGATAGGACCTCCATTGTGACTGACAGATATAGAAGGCCAGTAATGACCTCCTCCTGCTTATTCCACAGGGCTATCATAGCCAGACCTTCTGCTGTTGGTCCCGTGGGTCCTGCAGGCACTGTAGGGTGCTGAGGGATGGTTCCAACGTCTGAATGGGTGAGGTGGCGCCTGCACCCATTCATAAGCATGAGGGAGGAAAAGGTCTGGCTCCAGGTCTGCCAGTTTGTCCCATCAAGCTTGGCGAGGACAAGAGTGGGAGGGAAGGTGATATGGAAAGACATTTGAGATGTTTATAGAATCTGGTTCCGAGGAGCAGTCAGAACCAGCCCAGATCTTGGAAGGGAAAGTAGAGGTCCAGCCATAGGAGTGCTATTACTCCGTAACACATGTAGTGTCACACCTTGTAACACCACCACAGGGGCGTTAGGTACAACGTGTACCATGTTAAGTCAAAGGGATCGGAAGGGTGCGAGTCGGTTAAGACTCAGTTCAATGATGCACAAGTATCGCTTGGTTTCCCTGGAACCGAGGATAATAGTGGGAAGACAAGGCTCAAGCGCAAAGGCGAGCAAAAGCGTGGACTCAAGCGCAAAGGTGAGTCAAGGGTCGTTCGTGAGGCAAAGATGATGTGGTATTACACAAGAAGTCAAGTCTACCATACAAGCTAGGTAGGGCGTGACTTATATACTATACAGGATGTTTGCACGGTGCAAACATATGGCACGAGTCTGACGTGATTGTACCAGAAGGGAGACAAAGGGAATGATCATATATAGTACAAGGGAATCCCGCGGAATGACGCGTGCCTCGGAAATGGTCAGTGGGCAAAACAGAGCATAAAACTGGCCATCCTATCGTCGAGGCACAGGGTGCAGAATGGAAGCCGAAAAGCGCGAGTCATGGGAACATGTCGTAAAAGTACAGTAGTTGGAAAGCACGGATCGAAGAATAGGACAAATCGTAACATTACCCCCCTGTTAGAATCGAAGTTGCCACGACTTCGACTAGTCGCTAGTATACGTGTAGTCCTCCTCCGCAGGAATGTTAGCAGGTACGGGGGACAGGGTGTGCGGGCATGTGTGATGATGTAAGAACATAAAACGTCCTCTTTCCCCACAGTCCCAGCACATTTCGTACATGGGACACTTAATCTCCTCGTGCGTGGCGTCATACCTCAGACACTTCCCGCACCACTGAGGACAGGAGTCCGGGTCTACGTGCGCGGGAGTCATGGGGGAGAGGCGGCGAATGAGGCAGACATTGAGTCAGTGGGCCCTACTCCCGCACCATTGACATGGTTCTCGGGCTTGCCGCTCTGGACACTGCGCTACTAAATGGTCCATCGACTTGCACTGGAAGCACTTGCACCGATGCCCACTGCCTTCCCCCTGAAGGCGGGGCATCTCGCTAGGTCCAGTGTCACGAGGAGCGAAGGGGATGGGCTCTGGTGAGCCTCGCAGACGCACCGGCTTCGCATGAAGCTCAGCGTATTTGTCTGCGATAAGAGGGATTGCCTGAGTGTACTGGAGACGCTTCCGGACGGATGAGAAGTCCATGTCAAGGTGAAACTGGTCCCGCATCAACTCAGTCTCCAACCGTCGAATGTCTGATTGACGAGTGCAGATGGTGTCCCGCCGTGTAAGACACTCACGAAGGCAGGAGATGTCAGCATGGAGATGGGGTTGATGAAGCTCAACCAGAACTTCATTGAGGACGATGGCACGGGGGTCGTGGGGATGAAACATGTTTAACTGATTGTCCGTTATATGCTGTGCCAGCTGGCCGGTGTAAACCTCATTGAGGAATACCTGCGAGGCGTAGCATGGGTGGCCCTTGCCCATAGTTCCAATGACCTCTTGGTAGTTGCGGCGGTAATAGATATACTGTGCGGTGTGCTTAGCGGTGCCCGTTTCTCCAACAAGAAGTGGGAAGAACATGGGAGACATGGGATTGTTAAGAAAAAAAGGGATGCCAGGGTCGCTGTTTTCTTTGTCCTCTTCGTCATTGAGGAGGGCCAGGGCAGGGTCAGGCTCGACAATGCGAGTCTGAGGGATTGGTGTGAATGTGTGATCCATCCCAGCGGGGAATGGTGGGATCAGGATGTAGGCGGCAAGGACAGCGGGGGGCGACAACGGTGGTGGTGGGGTTAAGGGAACAGTGGTTTCGGGCGGATAGGTAGGTGTGGCAGGGACATGGACAGTGACTGGCGTGTCGACGGAGAAAGGGGCGATGATGGGTAGTGGTTGTGACGGTTCGGGGGATTTAGAAGACTCAGCGGGTGGTTCCGTTTCTTCAATGAACTTAGCGAGAGCCGAGGTAGCAAGCTTCAGGACGGGAAGGGGTGGAGAGTCAGGGATAACAGAATACAGCGTGCGACCCTCAGGTTCGGAGGGGACACCAAAGTCCTGTGAAGGGACGGTCAGATTTTCAAGAATAATCTCGACAGGGCGGCAGGTCTGAACAGTGGAAACGATTGGAGTGGTAGTCATGGTAGAGCTGAGGGTGGGGACAGGGTGGCTGTGGTGTCGATGGGGTGTGTTTTATATCTTTCGTCCAGCCCCTTCGGCAGTAGGGTTTAGGCGATAGAAGTCAGTGATGAGGTCGGGCGCATGTCGAACATTCTCAAGAGGCTCCCACGTGCTGTCGCTTATCGGGAAGCCCTTCCACTGGACAAGGAATTGAAGTTTGTGCCCTCGTCCGCGTGATCGGGACTGTAAGATGCACTCCACTTCAAACTCTTCCTCTCCATCAATCAGATCTGGGGGTGGGCGCGTGAAGTTTGCGCCGTGCAGCTCCGTCTCCTTATATGGTGTCAGGAGATTCGCATGGAAGACCGGGTGTATCTTCCATGTGCTTGGGAGTTCTAATTTGTACGAGACATCTGATAAGACCTTCTTAATATGGAATGGTCCGTGTCGTTTGGGTGCAAGCTTTGTGGTAGGGTAGAAGGTACGGAGGTTTGTTCCTTCGAGCCAAACCTGGGCTCCCTCTTGATAAGGAATGAAGCGCGTTCTGCCCCTTTTTGCCATCAGCTCTTGCGCATGCTTGATGCAGTCCTGCGCATGCTGTCGTCTGATGACCATATCTTCTAGGTGCTGCTCCACTGATGGGGACGTCATCAGTTTTGGTGTCCACATGGTACGTGGTTCCCATCCCATGATGAGCGAAAAGGGGGTTTCTTTTGTCGTTGCATTAGGCCAAGCGTTGTGAGTGAATTGCGCCACTGGCAACGCCTCGGCCCAGTTGTCCTGTTGTACATTGCTCCAGTGTCATAGGTATTGTTCCAGCCACTGGTTTGTATGTTCAGATTGTCCGTCGGTTTGTGGATGGTATGTGGATGATATGTTTTGACGAATTCCGAGGACCTTGCAAAGGTTGGTCATGAATGCGGATGTAAACCGGGGATCTCGGTCTGTGATGATTTTTCGGGGGATGCCGTAGTGGGGGTATACGTGATGGAGGTAGAGGCGCGCCACTCCTTCTGCTGTGATCGACTTGTTGCACGGGATAAAGATTGAAGCCTTCGAACAATCGTGGTCCATGATGGTGAGTATGGAGTCGTATCTGTCTGACGGAGGGAGTTTAGTGATAAAGTCCATGGCAACGACTTCAAATGGTTTGGCATTCGGGTCTGTGGTAATGGGGAATAGGTGTGGTTTTTGACGGTGAGGGTTGATCTTATTCGCCTGGCATGTCATGCATCCTTTGACATAGTCCTCTACATCTTTGCGCATGTTGGGCCACCAGTAGTCGTGTCGTAGTAATTCGTAAGTGTTTGCGATTCCCGGGTGTCCCATGGCAGGTGTATCGTGGAAAAAGGTAATTACCCCCCGTTTAAGGTTGTTGTCGCCCACAGCAACTAACACGTCATTCTTCCACCACAGCCCCCCCACCTTTTTCAGGTTATGGGGCTCGACCCATCGCAGCACATCCTTTTTGTCAAGGTTTTGCGATATTTGGGTCCAAATGTCCATATCGTGCATGGACATTTCCGTCGCTCGGAGAAACCGCTCTGCGGGGAGGACAATAATGTCATTGTTGTCCTCTTCGTGGGTGGCGTAATCTGCTCTCCGCGATAGTGCGTCTGCGCGGCTGTTCCTGACTCTGGAGACATGCTTTAGCAGGAAGTTGTACTCCGAGAGTTCCAGGAACTTGCGTGCTACTCATCGGCTGATTTTCCTAGGCTCTTTCCAGTATTGAAGGTTGGCGTGGTCGGTGTGGATGATAATTTTATGGGGTGAGCCAACCAAGTACGTGCGCCATGCACGTAGTGCCTTGACGACCGCTAATAGTTCCCGGTCGTAGATGTCATAATTGCGCTCTGCTTGACTGAGGGATTCAGAGTGGAATGCGACGGGGTGGAGCTTCTGATCTGGGCTGAGTTGATTAAGCACGGCCCCGATAGCAACGTTTGATGCATCTACTTCTAGTTCAAATGGTTTGGCGAGGTCTGGGAATAGTAGCGTGGGTTCGCGTTCAGTGCTGCATTTGACATTGTTAAATGCATCTTGTTCTCGTTGTCCCCAGTGCCATGGCGTATCTTTGTGGGTAAGGTCGTGCAGGGGTCGTGCAAGTGCGGAGAAGCCACGGATAAATTGTCGGTAGAAGTTGCAGAATCTGAGGAAGGTGTGTACTTCACGAAGATTTCTCGGAGCTGGCCACTCTCGGATGCCCCGTACTTTAACGGGGTCCATCCGCAAGTTCCCATGGCCTATGATTAATCCGAGATATTCGACTTCAAGTACCTCGAACTCACATTTTTCCGGTTTGATATAGAGATCGTATTCCTCGCACAAGCAGAGGACTTCATGTACCACAGCACGGTGATGGGGATAGTCGAGGGGTGTGGCGATTAGGATATCGTCCATGTAAACAATCACTTCGTTTGTGAGGGTGAGAGGTCGGAAAGTATCGTCCATCATCGCTTGGAACGTAGAGGGGGAATTGGTGAGTCCGAAGTACATTACGAGGGGTTCGTACAGCCCCTGATTGGTTTTGAAGGCGGCTTTCCACTCGTCTCCTAGCTTAACTCACATGTTGTTATATCCCCACTTAACGTCGAGCTTCGTGTATAGGCCCACATCACGTATCCGATCGACAAGTTCTGGGATTAGCAGGAGTGGGTAGTGGTTCCAAACCGTGAGTTCATTTAGTCGCCTATAGTCTTGGACGGGCCGGAGTTTGCCGTCCTTCTTCTTGATAAAGAAGAAGGGGGATGCGTAAGGCGACTTGGACGGACGGATGTATCCCTTTGCGAGTTGTTCGTTGAGGAAAGTGGTTAGAGCCTCCTGTTCGTTTTGTGCGAGCGGATAGACCTTACAATCTAGTGAGGTGGGGGCATTGGGGAGCAGATCTATGGCGTGATCCCAAGGGTGGGAAGGGGGAAATCGATGAGATGCCTCGTCGAATATCTTGCAATGGCATCTGTACTCTTCTGGGATCATCTCTTCGAATGTGCACTCTCTTTTTTTTGCTGCTTCTTGTTGTGCCAACTCAGAGGCGGTTGTGGTCTTTCGCAAAAACGCGATCTGGGGCTCCCTCTCGTCATCCATGAGCTGCTCTGTAACGCCACCACAGGGGCGTTAGGTACGACGTGTACCATGCTAAGTCAACGGGATCGGAAGAGCGCGAGCTGGTCAAGGCTCAGTTCAGTGATGCACAAGTATCACTCGGTTTCCCTGGAACCGAGGATAGTAGTAGATAGGCAGGGCTCAAGCGCAACGGCGAGCAAAAGCGTGGACTCAAGCGCAATTGGCGAGTCGAAGAGCGTTCGTGAGGCAAAGACGATGTGGTATTACACAAGAAGTCAAGTCTACCGTACAAGCTAGGTAAAGCGTGACTTATATACCATTACAGGATGTTTGCGAGGCGCAAACATATAGCGCGACCATGAGTCAAGAGTCCTAAAGCGTAAACAAAGGGAAGAGTCATATGTGGTACAAGTGGATCTCGCGGGGTCACGCGCGCCTCAGAAATGGTCAGCGGATGAAAAGAAGCGTAAAACGATCAACCCTATCGCCGAGGCGCAAGGTGCGAGATAAGAGTCATGAGACGCGAGTCATCGGATCGTATCGTAATCACACAACCAAGTCAGCGAGTAAAATCGTAACATTACCCCCCCGTCAGAATTGAAGTCGCCTCGACTTCAACTAATCGCTGGTGTAAGCATAGTCCTCCTCGGCAGGGATATTCGTGGGGGTAGGAGAGGGGGTGCAGGGGCAGGTATGTCGGCGCAAAAACATGAAACACCCTCTCTCTCCACAGTCCCAACACATCTTGTACATGGGACACTTAATCTCCTCATGCGTGGCATCATACCTCAGACACTTCCCGCACCACCGTGGGCGAGAGTCCGGGTCTACATGCGCGGGAGTCATGGGGGGTAGGCGATAGATGAGACAGACATCGAGCCTATGGGCTCGACTCCCGCACCACTGGCATGGCTCCCGAGCTCGTCGCTCTGGGCATTGTGCCACGAGGTGTTCCATCGATTTACATTGGAAACACTTGCGCTTGCGCCCACCGCCCTCCCCATGGAGGCGGGGCATCTCGCTAGGTCCAGCATCCCGAAGGGAGAGGGGAACAGGCTCGGGCAAGCCTCAGGGGTGCACAGGCTTCGCGTGAAGCTCGGCATACTTGTCGGCGATGAGAGGGATAGCCTGAGCATACTGAAGATGCTTCCAGACCGAGGAGAAATCCATGTCGAGATGAAATTGGTCTCGCGTCAACTTGGTCTCCAGTCGACGGATGTCCGACTGGCGTACGCAGATCGCATCGCGACGTACGAGGCATTCGCGTAGTCGAGACACTTCTGCGTGAAGGCGGGGGTTACGGAGCTCGACGAGGACTTCATTCAGGACAATGGTACGAGGGTCGTGGGGGTGGAACATATTTAACTGGTTGTCCATGATGTGCTGCGCCAGCTGCCCAGTATAGACCTCATTGAGGAATACCTGCGAGGCGTAGCATGGGTGGCCCTTACCCATGGTTCCGACAACCTCCTGGTAGTTGTAACGGTAGTATATATATCGCGCCGTCTGTTTAGTGGTACCCGTCTCACCAACGAGGAGCGGGAAGAAGGTGGGTGAGGTAGGGTCATTGGGAAAGAATGGGATGCCGGGGTCCTTGTTTTCTTTGTCCTCCTCATCGTCAAGGAGGGCGAGGGTAGGGTCTGGCTCGACCATTCGAGCCTGAGGGATTGGTGTGAACATATGATCCATCCCAGCAGGGAATGGTGGAATCGGGATGTGGGCGGTAGGGACGGCGGGAGGTGACAATGGTGGTGGTGGGGTCAGGGCAACGGTGGTTTCAGGTGGGTACGTAGGTGTGACGGGTGCATGGACGGTAACGGGTGTGTCGACGGAGTGGGAGACGATAAGGGTTTGGGGGAGTTCGGACGATTCAGTGGGCCATGTAGGTTCTTCGGGGAGCGATGCAAGGGCAGAGGTGGCAAGTGCAAGTACAGGAATGGGGGGAGAGTCAGGGATAACAGAGTACGGCGTGCGACCCTCTGGTTCAGAGGGGACACCAAAGTCCTGTGAGGGAACGGTTAGATTTTCGAGAATAATCTCGACAGGACGACAGGTCTGGATGGTAGAGACGATCGGAGTGGTAGTCATGATGGAGCAGGATGTAGGGACGGGGCGACTTTGGTGTCAATGGGGTACATCTTATATCTTTCGTCCAGCCCCTTCGGCGGTAGGATTTAGGTGATAGAAGTCGGCGATGAGGTCGGGCGCGTGTCGAACATTCTCGGAAGGCTCCCATGTGCTATTGCTTATTGGGAAGCCCTTCCACTGGACAAGGAATTGAAGCTTGTGCCCTCATCCATGTGATCGGGATTGGAGGATGCGCTCCACTTCAAACTCTTCCTCTCCATCAATCAGATCTGGGGGTGGGCGCGTGAAGTTTGCGCCGTGTAGTTCCGTCTCCTTATATGGTGTAAGAAGATTCACATGGAAGACCGGGTGTATCTTCCACGTGTTCGGAAGTTCTAGTTCGTATGAGACATCGGAGAGGACCCGTTTTACTCGGAACGGGCTGTGGCACTTTGGGGCGAGTTTTGCGGTGGGGTAGAAGGTCCGGAGATTCGTACCCTCTAGCCAGACTAGTGTTGCTGCAGCTTGGAGCTGGTGTTTTTCTATCTTGTGAAATAAAATTCGGAAAAATGTAAAAATATTTGGGGAGGTTGACCTTCTCAAAAGCTGAGGGGTCCTCTGCCAACTCTAAGCGATCCGATTGATGGTTCTTGAGTTATTTGACGTTAGCTGAGAGGCATCAGCTAATACCCTTCAGCTAATGTCAAATAAATCAACAATGGCTGATCTGATTGCTTAGAGTTGGCAGAGGACCCCTTGGCTTTTGAGAAAAGCCAGCTCCTCAAATATTTTCATATTTTTCCTAATTTTATTCCAAAAGTTAGAAAATGCCAGCTCCAAGCTGCAGCAACACTAAGCCAGACCATGGTGCCTTCTTGGTAGGGAATGAAGCGTGTCCTGCCCCTTTTTGCCATCAGTTCTTGCGCGTGCTTGATGCAGTCCTGCGCATGTTGTCGTCTGATGACCATGTCTTCTAGGCGTTGCTCCACCGACGGGGACGCCATTGGTTTTGGTGTCCACATGGTACGTGGCTCCCATCCCATGATGAGGGAAAAGGGAGTTTCCTTTGTTGTCGCATTAGGCCAGGCGTTGTGGGCGAATTGCACCACTGGCAATGCTTCAGCCCAGTTATCCTGTTGTACGTTGCTCCAGTGTCGCAGATACTGTTCCAACCACTGGTTCGTATGTTCGGATTGTCCGTCGGTTTGTGGATGATATGCAGACAATATATTTTGACAAATTCCGAGGACCTTGCAAAGGTTGGTCATGAATGTGGATGTGAATCGGGGGTCTCGGTCTGTGATGATCTTTCGGGGAATGCCGTAGTGGGGGTACACATGATGGAGGTAGAGGCGTGCTACTCCTTCTGCTGTGATCGACTCGTTGCACGGGATGAAGATTGAGGCCTTCGAGCAATCGTGATCCGTGATGGTGAGTATGGAGTCGTATCCGTCTGATGGAGGGAGTTTAGTGATGAAGTCCATAGCGACAACCTCAAATGGTTCAGCGTTCGGGTCTGTGGTGATGGGGAATAGGTGTGGTTTCTGACAGTGAGGGTTAATCTTGTTTGCTTGGCATGTCGCGCATCCTTTGACATAGTCTTCTACGTCTTTGCGCATGTTGGGCCACCAGTAGTCGCGTCGTAGTAGCTCATAAGTGTTTGCGATTCCCAGGTGTCCCATGGCAGGTGTATCGTGGAAAAAGGTAATTACCCCCCGTTTAAGGTCGTTGTCGCCCACGACAACTAACGCATCATTCTTCCACCACAGCCCCCCCACCTTTTTCAGGTTATGGGGCTCGACCCATCGCAATACGTCTTTCTCATCAAGGTTTTGCGATATCTGGGTCCAAATGTCCATGTCGTGCATGGACATTTCCGTCGCTCGAAGGAAGCGTTCCGCGGGGAGGACAATAATGTCATTGTTGTCCTCCTCATGTGCTGCGTAGTCCACTCTTCGCGACAAGGCATCTGCACGGCTGTTTTTAACTCCGGAGACATGTTTCAGGAGGAAATCGTATTCTGCGAGTTCTAGGAATTCACACGCGACTCGTCTGCTGATCTTTCTTGGTTCCTTCCAATACTGGAGGTTGGCGTGGTCGGTGTGGATGATGATTTTATGAGGGGAGCCGACAAGGTAGGTATGCCATGTTCGTAGGGCTTTGACTACTGCCAGCAATTCCCTATCGTAGATGTCGTAGTTGCGTTCCGCTTGACTGAAGGACTCGGAATGGAACGCAACGGGGTGCAACTTTTGATCCGGGCCGAGCTGATTAAGCACGGCTCCGATGGCAACGTTGGATGCATCGACCTCCAATTCGAATGGCTTTGTGAGGTCGGGGAATAACAATGTGGGTTCGCGCTGGATGCTGCGTTTAACATTGTTGAATGCGTCTTGCTCTCGTTGTCCCCAGTGCCATGGGGTGTCTTTACAGGTTAAGTCGTGTAGTGGTCGTGCGAGTGTGGAGAAACCTCAGATAAACTGCCGGTAGAAGTTGCAGAATCCAAGGAATGCGCGTACTTCGCGAAGGTTTTTCGGGGCTGGCCACTCTCGGATTCCCCGTACTTTTACGGGGTCCATCCGCAGATTCCCATGGCCTATGATCAACCCAAGGTACTCGACTTCGAGCACTTCGAATTCGCACTTCTCCGGTTTGATGTAGAGGTCGTGTTCTTCGCACAAGTGGAGAACCTCGTGTACTATGGCGTGGTGATGGGGGTAATCGAGGGGCGTGGCGATTAGAATATCATCCATGTAGACGATCACTTTGTTCGTGAGGGTGAGAGGACGGAACGTATCGTCCATCATCGCTTGGAATGTGGAGGGGGAATTGGTGAGCCCAAAATACATGACGAGGGGTTCATATAACCCCTGATTGGTTTTGAAGGCGGCCTTCCACTCGTCCCCTAGCTTAACCCGCACATTGTTATACCCCCATTTGACATCGAGTTTCGTGTATAAACGCGCATCGCATATTTGATCGACGAGTTCTGGGATCAGGGGGAGTGGGTAGTGGTTACGGACTGTAAATTCGTTTAATCGTCTATAGTCCTGAACGGGGCGGAGTTTGCCGTCCTTCTTCTTAATGAAGAAGAAGGGGGAGGCGTAGGGTGACTTAGATGGACGAATATATCCCTTTGCGAGTTGCTCATTGAGGAAAGCGGTTAAAGCCTCCTGTTCATTTTGTGCGAGTGGGTAGACCTTGCAGTCTAATGAGGCAGGGGCGTGGGGAAGGAGGTCTATGGCGTGATCCCAGGGGCGAGAGGGAGGGAATCGATGAGACGCCTCCTCGTCAAAGATTTTACGATGGCATCTGTATTCCTCTGGGATCATTTCTTCAAACGTACACTCCTTTTTCTTTGCCGCTTCCTGCTGCGCCAATTCAGAGGTGGTTGTGGTTTTTCGCAAAAACGCGATGTGGGGCTCTTGTTCGTCATTAACAAGTTGTTCCCACGCTTCTTCGTCAAGTTCATACGTTTCCAACACCCGAATGGAGGCCTCTATGGGCGTGGCTTCGTCTGACAAGTGAAGGCTCGAGACCACGACCGGCTGGAACTCCTCGTTCAGCATCGCGTCTCCCCACTTGATTGCGGGCTCAAAGGCCGTGAACCAAGGGTATCCCAGGATCACCTCGTCCCTCCCCAGGTTTGTGACCAGGAAGCGAAGCGTCCTTTCTTCTTTTCCCGTTTGCACGGTAAGATCCGTGTATTGCGTGATAGCGCCATCCTGATTATGGGTGCCATCTACATTCCAAATACGGATGGGGTGAGTTACCTCCCGTGTCCCGATTTGGAGCTGCTTCAGAAGCGAGGAGCATATGAAGTTGTTGGTGGCTCCTGAGTCGATAAGGACTTGTCGTTCGGCTGTTGTGTGTGCAGATTTGAATAATACTGGGATTCGCATAGATCAATATCTGCTAGTGTACACATTCAAGTTTAATGCTCTAGCCCAGGCCGCCAGGTTCAAGCGTCGAGAAAATCCTCTCGTCCGAACAACTTTTCCACCATGAGATCTCGCACCTCTTGGGTTTGTGCCTTCATCGCTGCAATCTGTAGATCCGCCTGCTCTTCGTTCGATAATATGCGACTAGATTGTATGGCGAAAGAAGAGACGGTGGGAGTTGGTAAACTTGAACTCGAGGGAGTCGGCGCTGATGATCGTGGGGACATGGAGGTTGGCGCCATGGCAGATGTAGCGGCAGCCACTCGCATGCCCTTTTGAGGACAGTTACGCGAGATGTGCCCTTGCGCTTGGCATCTAAAACATCGTCCCTCCTTCTGAAGTTGGACTTTGTCAGTGTCGGTAAGTGCCACGGAGGCTCTGGCACGTCCAACGTCCATGGCATTGGGATCGCGGGTTCCTTTGAGGGCTTGGACCCACTGCTCTCGGCTCTGGCCACCTTTCTTTCGTTGGGGCTTTCCTTTGCCGAGGCGGTCCTTGAGGATGAGGTATTCAGCTTGTTGTAATCTGGCGGCCGCCTTCCACTGCTCCCAGTTAACAGGGTGCTGGAAGCGGACGGCATTGACTACTAACTGGTTTGGTAGTCCATCCTGGAATAGTTCCAGCGTCGTGGCTTCGTCGGGGTTGTACCCCACTTTTGTAACAAGGTTCTGGAAGGTTGCGACGTATGTGTCGATGTCTCCTCCCTTCATAGTGAGGTTCTGGAGCGCCTTACGCGCATTGGCTTGTTCCGAAATGTTGGTGTAGGCCTGCACGAATCAATCTCTGACTGTGGCCCATAAAACTTCGTTGTTTCGGTTGACTCCCGCCGCAATTTGGTCCTCTAACCACTGCACCTGTTCGTCGACCCAATCGTTCACTAGTGGGCCTCGGATGTACGACAGGAAAGTCATGGCTCGCGAGGCCGGGATCGATAGCTGATCGACAGTGGGGTTCATTTCCTTGTAGAGTCGAAATGCTCGCAAGAAGGCCTTGCTTTCGTCTCTAACTCCGGTGAACTCGGGAGGAGGGTTTCCTCCTAATCGTCCGTTTCCTCTGGGGGCTGGCGCTGCTGGTGCAGCTCCTCCTGGCATGGCGCCACCGCCACCGCCACCGCCACTGCCACCAGATGGTACTGGTGTGCTACCACTGGGCAGGTTGGGTGCTCCACCTCCTCCAGTGCCACCGCTGGTGAGGGTCATACTAGCCGAGGCTTGCTGGGTTTGGGACATAGCGTGAGTTTGGAAATGTGTTGTCGGGTTGGGCAGGCTCGTTGTGGGTACGGAGACACTAGGTGATGGGGAATCGTCGTCAATGGCAATACCAGAAGTAGTGTGAGTCGTGAGGGGTCCAACTCCGAGTGCCTGAGGTACTATGCTGATAGTGTACCACTGGCCTTTCTTTGCAGAGTAGTCAATGTATGCCCACTGTCGTAGTTCTTCAAGATAGTGAACCTGTCGGTACTTCTGGGTGTTAGGGTGGAAGAGGAAATATCCTTCCACTCCTTCGTGTTCCTTCCAGATGACGGCTCCTTTGACTTTATCGGAAAGCTCGTCGTCACTATATCTGTCGATGTATTCTGCCTGAAACTGGGATCTGGCGCGGCTATGAAGGTTCGCCACTGTGAGAGACTTGACTTAATGTAACGCCACCACAGGGGCATTAGGTACGACGTGTACCATGCTAAGTCAACAGGATCGGAAGAGCGTGAGCCGGTCAAGGCTCAGTTTGGTGATGCACAAGTATCACTCAGTTTCCCTGGAACCGAGGATAGTAGTAGATAGGCAGGGCTCAAGCGCAACGGCGAGCAAAAGCGTGGACTCAAGTGCAATTGGCGAGTCGAAGAGCGTTCGTGAGGCAAAGACGATGTGGTATTACACAAGAAGTCAAGTCTACCGTACAAGCTAGGTAAGCATGACTTATATACCATTACAGGATGTTTGTGAGGAGCAAACATATAACGCGACCATGAGTCAAGAGTCCTAAAGCGTAAACAAAGGGAAGAGTCATATGTGGTACAAGTGGATCTCGCGGGGTCACGCGCGCCTCAGAAATGGTCAGCGGATGAAAAGAAGCATAAAACTATCAACCCTATCGCCGAGGCGCAAGGTGCGAGATAAGAGTCATGAGACGCGAGTCATCGGATCGTATCGTAATCATACAACCAAGTCAGCGAGTAAAATCGTAACATGCTCCCACGCTTCCTCGTCAAGTTCGTACGTCTCCAACGCCCGAATGGAAGCTTCCATGGGCGTGGCTTCATCTGACAAGTGAAGGCTCGAGACTACGACCAGCTGGAACTCCTCGTTCAGTGTCACATCTCCCCACTTGATCGTGGGCTCAAAAGCCGTGAACCAAGGGTACCCCAGGATCACTTTGTCCCTTCCTAAGTTGGTGACTAGGAAGCGAAGCATCCTTTCCTCTTTTCCTGTTCACACGGTGAGGTCCATATATTGCGTAATTGTGCCGTCTTGGTTATGGGTGCCATCTACATTCCAGATGCGGATAGGGTGGGTGACATCCCTTGTTCCGATCTGGAGTCGTTTTAGAAGTGAGGAGCATATAAAGTTGTCGGTAGCTCCCGAGTCGATAAGGACTTGTCATTCAGCCGTTGCGTACGCAGATTTGAAAAGAACTGGGATTTGCATGGATCGGAATCTGCTAGTGTACACGTTCAAATTTAATGCTCTAGCCCAGGCCGCCAGGTTCAAGCATCGAGAAAAATCCTCTCGTCTGAATAACTTCTCCACCATGAGGTCTCGTACCTCCTGAGTTTGCGCTTTCATCGCTGCGATCTGTAGATCCGCCTGCTCTTCATTCGATAATATGCAACTAGATTGTATGGCGAAAGAAGAGACGGCGGGAGCTGGTACACTTGGACTTGTGGAAGTTGTGGCTGATGGTCATGGGGACATGGAGGTTGGCGCCAGGGCAGATGTAGTGGCAGCCACTCGCACGCCCTTTTGAGGACAGTTACGCGAGATGTGCCCCTGCGCGCGGCATCTAAAACATCGTCCCTCCTTTTGAAGCTGAGCTTTGTCGGTGTCGGTGAGGGCCACGGAGGCTCTGGCACGTCCAACATCCATGGCATTAGGGTCGCGGGTTCCTTTGAGGGCTTGGACCCACTGCTCTCGGCTTTGGCCACCCTTCTTTCACTGGGGTTTGCCTTTGCTGAGGCGATCCTTGAGAATGAGGTATTCAGCTTGTTGTAACCGGGCAGCCGCTTTCCACTGCTCCCAGTTGACAGGGTGCTGGAAGCGGACAGCATTGACTACTAACTGGTTCGGCAGCCCATCCTGGAAAAGCTCCAGCGTGGTAGCTTCATCGGGGTTGTACCCCGCTTGTTACGATTTCACTTGCTGACTCAATTGTACGATTACGATATGATCCGATAGCTCGCGCTTCCTGATTCTTATCTCGCACCTTACACCTCGGCGATAGGATGGGTCGTTTTACGCTTCTTTTCATCCACTGACCATTTCTAAGGCGCGTGTGACCCTGCGGGGTTCACCTGTACCATATATGCCTCTTCCTTTTGTTTACATTTCAGGACCCTTGCCTCATGATCGCGCCATATGTTTGCTCTTCGCAACATCCTGTATTAGTATATAAGTCACGCCTTACCTAGCTTGTACAGTAGACTTGACTTCTTGTGTAATACCACATCGTCTCTGCCTCACAAACGACCCTTGACTCGCCTTTGCGCTTGAGTCCACGTTTTCGCTCGCCGTTGCGCTTGAGCCTTGCTCTCCTACTATTATCCTCAGTTCCAGGGAAACTGAGTGATACTTGTGCATCACTGAACTGAGTCTTAACCGACTTGCACTCTTCCAATCCCGTTGACTTAAACGCGGTACATGTCGTACCTAACGCCCCCGTGGTGGCGTTACACCACTTTCGTGACAAGATTTTGGAATGTTGCGACATATGTGTCGATGTCTCCTCCCTTCATGGTAAGGTTTTGAAGCGCTTTGCGCACATTGGCTTGTTCGGAAGTATCGGTGTAGGCCTGCACGAATCAATCTCTGACCGTGGCCCACAGAACTTCGTTGTTTCGATTGACTCCTGCCATGATTTGGTCCTCTAACCATTGTGCTTGCTTGTCTACCCAGTCGTTTACTAATGGGCCTCGGATGTAGGACAAGAGTGTCATGGCTCGTGAGGCCGGGATTGAGAGCTGGTCAACGGTGGGGTTCATCTCTTTGTAGAGTCGAAATGCCCACAAGAAGGCTTTGCTTTCGTCTCTTGCCCCTGTGAACTCGGGAGGGGGATTCCCCCCTAGCTGTCCGTTCCCTCTGGGTGCTGGTGCTATCGGCACGGCTCCTCCCGGCGCACCACCAATGCCACCACCACCGCCACCACCACCACCACCGCCACCGGATGGTGGTACCAGTGCGCCGCCACTAGGCGGAATTGGTGCTCCTCCTCCTCCTCCAGCTCCACCGCTGGTGAGGGTCGTACTGGCCGAAGCCTGTTGGGTTTGGGACATGACGTAGATTGGGAAATGCGTCGTTGGGTTGGGCAGGTTCGTTGTAGGCACCGGGACACTGGGTGAACTAGAGTCATCATCAATAGTGATGCCGGAGGTCATATGAGTTGTAAGAGGTCCAACTCCAAGGGCTTGGGGTACTATGCTGATAGTGTACCACTGGCCCTTTTTTGCTGAGTAGTCGATGTATGCCCGCTGTCGTAAGTCCTCAAGATAGTGGACTTGCCAGTATTTTTGGGTGTTCGGGTGGAAGAGGAAATAGCCCTCTACTCCTTCGTGTTCTTTCCAGACGATGGCTCCTTTGACTTTATCGGAGAGTTTCGTTGTCGCTATATCTGTCAATGTATTCTGCCTGAAACTGGGATCGGCTGTGACTATGAAGGTTCGCCACTGTGAGAGACTTGACTTAATGTAACGCCACCACAGGGGCATTAGGTACGACATGTACCGTGTTAAGTCAACGGGATTGGAAGGGTGCGAGTCAGTTAAGACTCAGTTCAATGATGCACAAGTATCGCTCGGTTTCCCTGGAACCGAGGATAATAGTGGGAAGACAAGGCTCAAGCGCAAAGGCGAGCGAAAGCGTGGACTCAAGCGCAAAGGTGAGTCAGGGTCGTTCGTGAGGCAAAGATGATGTGGTATTACACAAGAAGTCAAGTCTACCGTACAAGCTAGGTAGGGCGTGACTTATATACTATACAGGATGTTTGCACGGTGCAAACATATGGCGCGAGTCTGACGTGATTGTACCAGAAGGGAGACAAAGGGAATGATCATATATAGTACAAGGGAATCCCGTGGAACGACGCATGCCTCGGAAATGGTCAGTGGGCGAAACAGAGCGTAAAACTGGCCATCCTAATCGTCAAGGCGCAGGGTGCGGAATGGAAGCTGAGAAGTGCGAGTCATGGGAACATGTCATAAAAGTACAGTAGTTGGAAAGCACGGATCGAAGAATAGGACGAATCGTAACACGCCTCAAGTATGTGCGACTTGGATAGTACTAAAGTAGTGGAATCATGATAGTGATGGCTGCCTTATACTGAAGTTTCTCCTAGGCCCAAATGTTACTAAGGGCTAGTAGTCATGTTCATCCTGCTGATAGAGGGATCAAGCAAGATCAGATCAGAGTGCAGTGACGGCAAAGTTTGCACGAGTCTGTCTCTACCCTTACAGTGTGGAAACTGGGGCTACTAAAGATTCTAAAGTAAAGGGTAGTACCCTAGAGAGGAGCCAACAGCGAATTCCAGAAGCAATGAAAGGGATCAACTCCCATAACAATTGCGACTGTTGTCTGTGGAGTCTCTAGAACAGACCATTAAGGGTCTTGGTACTAAGCAACTAGACTAGTGATACGTGCCATGCAGCAAATCCTGCACAAGGGGAGCGAATACTTCTCCTGGCAGAGGTCTAGTCATAGTGCTGTGTAAATACTATTATGATATAGTAGCATCTCCTAGTTGTGTCTGAGGGAAGGACTTCTGGGTTTGACTATTAACCAGGCCTTCACACCCCATAAAGTGACCCAGGTATTAACCGAGTATCACCCAACCATTAGAGAGGCCTATAGCCGCAAGGGTCTTCCCCTCTTGGCCTATGAAAGCACTTCCAGACGAAAACCGGGCATAGAAAATATTGTAGGATAGTGCACACAGAGGAATTTGAGGTCACGTAGGACCTCTCATGAGAACCTCCTTAGGAGGCTAGCCAAAATGGGCACATGACAAAGTCATGGTGGACAAGAAAGGAATGTGTCGAAAAAAATGGTAGAAGATGCTCACTGATGGTGAAGATGACAAGAAAGGTGTGGTCGACTGAGAGAGCAAGTGACACAGATAGATCTGATAAAAAACCACAGGTTAGTTATTAGGCGTCAGGGCCCATAACCTGTTGAGCGCAGAACTAACGAGCGAGGTGTTAATAGCAAAGGCTAGTAGACAAGTTAACTTCAGAGGTGAAGGGAACTCTGTTACAACTGCATACCTAGTAGACAAGTTACTAAGGAACGTCTATGAGTAAAGGTAATAGGAGAAGTAAAGAGAAGGGACTTACACTCCAGAGGTGAAGGGAACTCTGAAGTGTAGAGGCATAAACAGCAGTCCTTATATACAGGACACTTAGATAATAATGGTCTGTGCGCACAGGTGATCCAAACACAATACACATGGTCTGTGTGCCAGAGGGAGAAATGCCATTGGAGGGCAGAGAACAATAGCTGCCTAAAGCAGACAATACCAGTATCTTAACAATAGAGAACAATAAGAGCCATATATGACTCTGACAATAAAGATAAACAAAAGCAGTCCATACAAGTCCGGCCATAGTCCAAATCAGTCCATAAGGGACAGATACCGTATTTAGTATGTGGGCTGACACAATCAGATCCCACGAGACATGTGACTTATGCAGTCGCGTCTCAACATTTATCACCAAACTTCCTCCATCAAACGGATACAACTCCATACTCACTATTACTGACCACGACTGCTCAAAAGCCTCGATCTTCATCCCCTGTAACAAGTCAATCACTGCAGAAGGAGTAGCGCGGCTTTATCTCCACCACATATACCCACATTATGGCATTCCCCAGAGAATCATCACAGACCAAGACCCCCGATTCACCTCCACCTTTATGACCAATCTCTGCAAGGGTTCTGGGCATTTGCCAGAACATATCTGCTGCCTACCATCCTCAAACTGATGGACAATCAGAGCAAACAAACCAGTGGTTAGAGCAGTATCTTTGGCACTGGAGCAATGTGCAGCAGGACAATTGGGCTGAGGCCTTACCAGTTGCCCAATTTGTGCACAATGCCTGGCCTAATGTGACCACAAAGGAATCGCCCTTCTCACTAATCATGGGATGGGAACCACACACCATGTGGATGCCAAAGCCCACATCATCCCCATCTGTCGAACAACACCTGGAAGAGATGGTCATCAGACAGCAGCACGCACAAGACTGCATCAAACACACGCAAGAGCTGATGGCAAAAAGGGGCAAGACACGCTTCATTCCTTATCAAGAAGGAACCCAGGTCTGGCTCAAAGGGACAAACCTTCGTACCTTCTACCCCACCGCAAAACTAGTGCCTAAGTGACATGGGCCGTTCCGCATCAAAAAGGTCTTATCGGACATCTCATACGAGTTGGAACTTCCAAACATGTGAAAAATACACCCCGTGTTCCACACTAACCTTCTTAAGCCATATAAGGAGACAGAATTACATGGCACAAACCGCACATGCCCTCCCCCTGACCTGATTGATGGAGAGGAAGAATTCAAAGTGGAGCGCATCCTGCAATCTCAGCTCCATGGCCAAGGGTGCAAACTTCAATTCCTCGTCCAATGGAAAGGATTCCTGATAAGTGATAGCATGTGGGAACCCCTCAAAAACATCCGACATGCACCTGACCTCATCGCCGACTTCTATCACCTAAATCCTACTGCCGAAGGGGCTGGATGAAAGATATAAAACACACCCCATCTGTACTTTGCTCCGCCAAACCCCCCTCCTTCGCTCTGCCATGACGACCACTCCTGTTATCTCCAGTATTCAGACCCGCCGTCCTGTCGAGATTATTCTCAAGAACCTGACCGTTCCTTCACAGGACAATGGTGTCCCCTCTGAACCAGAGGTCGCACACTGTACTCAGTGATCCCTGACTCGCCTCCTCTCCCCATCCTTGCCCTTGCCACAACCGCCCTCACCTCAATAGTTGAATCTGAGTCCCCCCAGTCCCCATGACCACCGCAGACCCCACCTATCATTGTGCCCTATTCCATTGACACGCCTGTTGCTGTCCATGTACCCGCCACGCCCACTTACCCACCCATAACCACCATTGCCTTAACCCCACCACCACCGTTGTCACCACCCCGCTGTCCCTGCTGCCCACATCCCAATCCCACCATTCCCCACTGAATGGACCATACCTTCACATCCATTCCCCAACCCGGGTTGTTGAGCCTGACCCCACCCTTGCCCTCCTAGACGATGAGGAGGACAAGGAGAACAGTGACCCCAGCATCCCATTCTTTCTCAACGACCCCGCCTCCCCCACCTTCTTCCTGCTCTTGGTCAGGGAAACAGGCGGTCCCAAGCAGATGGCACAATACATCTATTATCGCCACAGCTACCAGGGAGGTCGTCAGGACCATGGGCAAGGGGGCATCCCTGTTATGCCTCGCAGGTCTTTCTGAACGAAGTCTACACCGGTCAGCTGGCACAAACATATTACCAACAATCAGTTAAACATGTTCCATCCCCATGATCCCCGCACCATCATTCTGAACAAGGTCCTAATCGAGCTCCATAATCCCCGTCTACATGCAGAGATCTCCCATCTCTGCAAATGTCTCACACAATGAGATGCAATCTGTACTCGCCAGTCAGATATCCGTCGGCTGGAGATGGAACTGACGCGAGACCAGTTCCATCTCGACATGGATTTCTCGTCCATCCAGAAGCGTCTCCAGTACGCTCAGGCCATCCCCCTCATCGCAGATAAGTACGCTGAGCTTCACGCAAAGCTGGTGCATCCGTGAGGCTTGCTGGAGCCCACCCCCCTTGTACCCCATGCACGCCTAGCGAGATTGCCCCATCTTCAGGGGGAAGGCGGTGGGCAGCAATGCAAGTGTTTCCAGTGTAAATCGACGGAACACTTGGTGGCTCAATGTCCGGAGTGACGGGCAAGAGAGCTGTGCCAGTGGTGTGGGAGCCAAGCTCATAGGCTCGATGTTTGTCTCATCTGCTGCCTTTCCCCCATGACGCCTGCACACACAGACCCCGACAGTCACCCACAATGGTGTGGCAAGTGCTTGAGGTACAACACCACTCACAAGGAGATTAAGTGCCCCATGTACAAGATGTGTTGGGGTTGTGGGGAGAGGGGATGGTTTATGTTCCTGCGATGGCACACATGCCTGCGCACTCCCTCCCCTGTGCTGCCTAACATCCCCGCTGAGGAGGACTATGCATATACCAGTGACTAGTCAAAGTCATGGTGACTTCAATTCTGAAGGGGGGGTAATGTTATGATTTTCTCTTATCACGTGTCACGATCACGTGCCACGCCACGTAAGACATCTCTGTTCTGTGTTTCAGTTATGTTTCAGATGTGTTTCAGATCTCGCAGACTTGGATTGATTGTGACTTATATCTAGGCATCAGCTTATCTGATGTTCCGTTGTCTCATTCTGTGTTTCAGCTCTGTTCCCTTGATGCACTGGCGTTCTGTCATACTTTTCTCTGTTTCATCTCTCCTTGCTGGCACGCGTAACCTTCAATGTGCTGGCAAGAGTCAGTCAGATGTGTATATAAGTCGTGTAGTCTACAGTGTATGGTCCCCATTCGAGTCTTGTTCACAATATAGCCCATTTCCTTCTCCTCTCATCTCCCTGAAGATTCGACGCTCCGCTGCTAGTCAGCATACAGGCTCGACACCCCGGACCCTTGTACGAATTATTCTGACTTCTTACTTTGCATCGTTCAATTCTCGTACTTTTACGATACATTCCCGTGACTCGCGCTTCTCGGCTTCTATTCTGCACCTTGCGCCTCGGCGATAGGATGGCCAGTTTTGCGCTCCGTTTCGTCCGCTGACCATCTCTCAGTCACGCGTCGTCCCGCGGGATCCCTTTGTACTACATATGACTACTCCCTTTGTTCCGATTCCTGTACGACTACATCAGACTCGCGCCATATGTTTGCACCGCGCAAACATCCTGTAACAGTATATAAGTCACGCCCTACCTAGCTTGTACGGTAGACTTGACTTCTTGTGTAATACCACATCGTCTTTGCCTCACGAACGACCCTTGACTCGCCTTTGCGCTTGAGTCTACTATTTCGCTCGCCGCTGCGCTTGAGCCCTGCCTCTCCTCTATTATCCTCGGTTCCAGGGAAACCGAGCGATACTTGTGCATCCTCGAACTGAGTCTTAATCGACTCGCGCTTTTCCGATCCCGTTGACTTAACGTGGTACACGTCGTACCTAACGCCCCTGTGGTGGCGTTACATTAAGTCAAGTCTCTCACAGTGGCGAATCTTCACAGTCGCGCCAGGTCCCAGTTTCAAGCAGAATACATCGACAGATACAGTGACGACGAGCTTTCCGATAAAGTCAAAGGAGCCGTTGTTTGGAAGGAACACGAAGGAGTGGAGGGATACTTTCTCTTCCACCCTAACACCCAGAAATACCGACAGGTTCACTATCTCGAAGACCTACGACAGTGGGCATACATTGACTACTCCGCAAAGAAAGGCCAGTGGTACACTATCAGTATAGTACCTCAGGCACTCGGAGTTGGGCCCCTCATAACTCACACTACTTCTGGTATTGCCATTGACGACGACTCCCCATCACCCAGTGTCTCTGTACCCACGACAAATCTACCCACTATTGACCCGACAACTCATTTTCAAACCCACGTCATGTCTCAAACCCTGCAAGCTTCGGCTAGCACCACTCTTACTAGTGGAGCAGGAGGATCCTCTGGAGCATCGGGCTCAGGAGGAGGAGCACCGAACCCGCCTAGTGGCGGCGCACCGGTACCACCATCCGGTGGCGGTGGCGGTGGCGGTGGCGGTGGCGGTGGCGGTGGCGGTGGCGGTGGCGGTGGCGCCGCGCCAGGAGGAGCCGCACCTGCAGCGCCGGTCCCTGGAGGAAACGGACGATTGGGAGGAAACCCTCCCCCCGAGTTCACGGGAGCCAGAGACGAGAGCAAAGCCTTCCTACGGGCATTCCGACTTTACAAAGAAATGAATCCCACCGTCGACCAGCTCGCAATTCCTGCGTCACGAGCCATGACGTTCCTGTCATACATTCGAGGCCCATTAGTAAACGATTGGGTCGATGAACAAGCACAATGGCTGGAAGATCAGATTGCGGCAGGAGTTCTCCGACAAAACGAGGTCTTATGGACCACCGTTAGAGATCGGTTCGTACAAGCGTACACCGACACATCCGAACAAACCAACGCACGCAAGGCTCTCCAAACCCTCACGATGAAGGGAGGAGACATCGACACTTATGTCGCAACGTTCCAGAATCTCGTCACAAAAGCAGGGTATAACCCCGATGAAGCTACAACGCTGGAGTTATTCCAGGATGGACTCCCGAACCAGTTAGTCGTTAATGCTGTCCGCTTCCAGCACCCTGTCAATTGGGAGCAGTGGAAGGCGGCTGCCCGGTTGCAGCAGGCTGAGTACCTTATTTTAAAGGATCGCCTCGGCAAAGGCAAACCCCAGCGAAAGAAGGGCGGACAGAGTAGAGAACAGTGGGTCCAAGCTCTCAAAGGAACCCGCGACCCCAACGCCATGGATGTTGGACGCGCCCGAGCCTCCGTGGCCCTCACCGATGCCGACAAAGCCTCCCTTCAGAAGGAGGGACGATGTTTTAGATGTCGTGCGCAAGGGCACATCTCGCGTAACTGCCCTCAAAAGGGCGTGCGAGTGGCTGCCACTACATCTACCTTGGCGCCATCCCCCATGTCCCCGCGATCACCAGCCCCGACTTCCTCGAGTTCAAGTTTACCAACTCCCGCCATCTCTTCTTTCGCCATACAGTCTAATCGCGTACTATCGAATGAAGAGCAGGCGGATCTACAGATCGCAGCGATGAAGGCGCAGACTCAAGAGGTACGAGACCTCATGGTGGAGAAGCTTTCGGACGAGAGGATTTTCTCGACGCTTGAACCCGGCGGCCTGGGCTAGAGCATTAAACTTAAACGTGTACACTAGCAGATATCGATCCATGCGAATTCCAGTACTATTCAAATCTGCACACGCAACGGCCGAACGACAAGTCCTCATCGACTCAGGAGCCACTGACAATTTCATATGCTCCTCACTCTTAAAACGACTCCAAATCGGAACCCGGGAGGTGACTCATCCCATCCGCATTTGGAACGTAGACGGCACCCACAATCAGGACGGCGCCATCACGCAATATACGGATCTTACCGTCCGAACAGGGACGGAAGAAAGGACACTTCGCTTCTTAGTTACTAATCTAGGAAGGGACGAAGTGATCCTGGGGTACCCTTGGTTCACGGCCTTCGAGCCCAAGATCAAGTGGGGAGACGCGACGCTGGACGAAGAGTTTCAGCCGGTCGTAGTTTCGAGTCTTCACTTGTCAGACGAAGCCACGCCCATGGAAGCCTCCATTCGGGCGTTGGAGACGTATGAACTTGACGAGGAAGCATGGGAGCAGCTCATGGATGATGAGCGGGAGCCTCAGATTGCGTTTTTACGCAAAACCACAACCGCCTCTGAGTTGGCACAGCAGGAAGCGGCGAAGAAGAAGGAGCGAACGTTCGAAGAGATGATCCCCGAGGAATACAGGCGTCACCGTAAGATTTTCGACGAAGAAGCATCTCACCGCTTCCCTCCGTCTCGTCCCTGGGACCACGCCATAGACCTCCTCCCTGCTGCCCCTGCCTCGCTGGATTGTAAAGTTTACCCACTTGCACAGAACGAACAGGAGGCCTTGACCACCTTTCTCAACGAACAACTGGCAAAAGGGTATATCCGCTCGTCCAAGTCGCCGTACGCATCCCCCTTCTTTTTCATCAAAAAGAAGGACGGCAAGTTACGCCCCGTCCAAGACTACAGGCGACTAAATGAACTCACGGTCCGAAATCACTACCCACTCCCCCTAATCCCCGAACTCATCGACAGAATACGCGACGCACGCCTCTATATGAAACTCGATGTTAAGTGGGGGTACAATAACGTACGAATTAAACTAGGAGATGAGTGGAAAGCCGCTTTAAAACTAACCAGGGACTATACGAGCCCCTCGTTATGTACTTCGGACTCACCAACTCCCCCGCCACGTTCCAAGCGATGATGGATGACACCTTCCGACCGCTCACCCTGACGAATGAAGTGATCGTCTACATGGACGACATTCTAATTGCCACGCCCCTCGACTATCCCCATCATCGCGCCATAGTGCATGAAGTTCTCCGCTTGTGCGAAGAACACGACCTCTACATCAAACCCGAGAAGTGCGAATTCGAGGTGCTGGAAGTCGAGTACCTCGGACTCATTATAGGCCATGGCAATCTCCGGATGGACCCCGTTAAGGTACGGGGTATCCGGGAATGGCCCGCCCCAAGGAGTCTCCGCGAAGTACGCGCCTTCCTTGGATTCTGCAACTTCTATCGGCGATTCATCCGCGGTTTCTCCGCACTCGCACGACCCCTACACGACCTTACCCGTAAAGACACCCCATGGCATTGGGGGCAACGAGAACAAGACGCGTTCGACAACGTCAGACGTAGCATCGAACGCGAACCCACACTCCTATTTCCCGACCTCACTAAACCATTCGAACTCGAAGTCGACGCGTCCAATGTTGCCATCGGAGCCGTGCTTAATCAGCTCGGCCCGGACAAAAAACTACACCCCGTTGCGTTCCACTCCGAATCCTTCAGCCAGGCGGAACGCAACTACGACATTTACGACAGAGAGCTACTAGCAGTCGTCAAGGCCCTGCGAGCGTGGCGCACATATCTAGTTGGCTCTCCCCACAAGATTATTATCCACACCGACCACGCTAACCTTCAGTACTGGAAGGAGCCTAGGAAGATCAGTAGACGAGTCGCGCGCGAGTTCCTGGAACTCTCGGAGTACGATTTTCTCCTAAAACACGTCTCCGGAGTCAAGAACAGTCGCGCGGATGCCCTGTCGCGAAGAGCAGACCACGCGGCACATGAAGAGGACAACAATAATGTCATTGTCCTCCCAGCGGACCGCTTCCTTCGAGCGACGGAAATGTCCATGCACGATATGGATATTTGGACCCAGATATCGCAAAACCTCGACGAGAAAGAAGTACTGCGATGGGTCGAACCCCACAACCTGCGTAAAGTGGGCGGACTATGGTGGAAGAACGACGCACTAGTTGTCGTGGGCGACAACGACCTTAAACGGGGGGTAATCACCTTTTTCCACGACACGCCAGCGATGGGACACCCAGGAATCGCAAATACCTATGAGCTACTACGACGTGACTATTGGTGGCCCAACATGCGCAAAGATGTGGAAGACTACGTCAAAGGATGCGCAACATGCCAAGCAAACAAAATTAACCCCCACCGTCAAAAACCACACCTATTTCCCATCACCACAGACCCAAATGCCGAACCATTTGAGGTCGTCGCCATGGACTTCATCACCAAACTCCCTCCATCAGACGGATACGACTCCATACTCACGATCACGGATCACGACTGCTCAAAGGCTTCAATCTTCATTCCGTGTAACGAGTCGATCACAGCAGAAGGAGTGGCGCGACTGTACCTCCACCACGTGTACCCACATTACGGCATACCCCGAAAAATCATCACCGACCGAGATCCCCGGTTCACCTCCGCTTTCATGACCAACCTCTGCAAAGTCCTCGGAATCCGCCAGAATATCTCATCCGCCTATCATCCCCAAACGGATGGGCAGTCAGAACGGACAAACCAGTGGTTGGAACAATACCTTCGACACTGGAGTAACGGGCAGCAGGACAATTGGGCCGAAGCTCTACCAGTCGCCCAATTCGCGCACAACGCCTGGCCAAACACAACTACTAAAGAATCCCCCTTCTCGCTCATCATGGGATGGGAACCACGTACCATGTGGACACCAAAACCAACAACATCCCCATCTGTAGAACAACGCCTAGAGGACATGGTCATCAGACGACAACACGCGCAAGACTGCATCAAACACGCGCAAGAACTGATGGCGAAAAGGGGCAAGACGCGTTTCATCCCCTATCAAGAAGGCGCAATGGTCTGGTTGGAAGGCACGAACCTCCGAACCTTCTACCCCACCGCAAAATTAGCCCCAAAACGTCATGGACCATTCCGCGTGAAGCGGGTCCTTTCAGACGTCTCATACGAATTGGAGATTCCGAGCACGTGGAAGATCCACCCAGTTTTCCATGCAAACCTCCTCACGCCGTACAAGGAGACGGAGCTCCACGGCGCAAACTTCACGCGCCCACCTCCGGATCTGATTGATGGGGAAGAAGAATTCGAAGTGGAGCGCATTCTGCAATCCCGATCACATGGACGAGGGCGCAAACTTCAGTTCCTGGTCCAGTGGAAGGGCTTCCCGATAAGCGACAGCACGTGGGAACCCCTTGAAAATGTCCGACACGCGCCTGATCTCATCGACGATTTCTACCGTCTAAACCCTACCGCCGAAGGGGCTGGACGAAAGATATAAAACACACCCCCTCGATATCGCCATTACGCCATCCCCCTCTTCTCGCTTCATCATGACTACCACTCCCATTATCTCTACCGTCCAAACTCGTCGCCCAGTCGAGATCATCCTTGAAAACTTGACTGTACCTTCACAGGACTTGGGTGTCCCCTCTGAACCAGAGGGTCGTACGCCGTATTCCGTTATCCCTGACTCACCCCCACTCCCCGTACTTGCACTCGCCACCACGGCCCTAGCTTCTCTGGCCGAAGAACCCACGTCGACCGCTGAACCACCTGAACCTCCTCGACCTATCATCGTCCCTTTTTCCATCGACACCCCTGTTCCTGTCCACGTACCCGCCACACCGACTTATCCACCCGAAATCACCGCCCCCCTGACCCCACCACCACCATTGTCCCCTCCTGCCGTCCCCGCTGCTTGTATCCCCATACCACCATTCCCTGCCGGAATGGACCACACGTTCACGCCAATCCCGCAGACCAGGGTGGTTGAACCTGATCCCGCCCTGGCCCGTCTCGATGATGACGAGGAGGATAAGGAGAACACAGACCCCGGCATCCCCTTCTTCCTCAACGACCCATCACTTCCCACGTTCTTCCCCCTCCTCGTTGGCGAGACGGGGACTGTTAAACAGACTGCGCGGTACATCTATTATCGCCACAATTATCAGGAGGTCGTCGGCACCATGGGCAGAGGCCATCCCTGTTATGCATCCCAAGTATTTCTGAACGAAGTATACACGGGTCAGCTGGCGCAGCATATCACGGACAACCAGCTGAACATGTTTCATCCCCACGACCCTCGCACCATCGTGCTGAATGAGGTCCTCGTCGAGCTCCACCAACCCCGTCTCCACGCCGACATCTCTCGTCTCCGCGAGTGCCTTACGCGACGAGACGCCATTCGCACTCGTCAATCAGACATCCGGCGATTGGAGACGGAACTGACGCGCGACCAGTTCCACCTTGACATGGATTTCTCATCCGTCCGGAAGCGTCTTCAGTACGCTCGGGCAATCCCTCTTATCGCGGATAAGTACGCCGAGCTTCACGCGAAGCCAGTACGTCCCCGCGGCTCGCCAGAGCCCACCCCCCTCGCACCGCGTGACGCTGGACCTAGCGAGATGCCCCGTCTTCAGGGAGAGGGCGGCAAGCGTCGGCGCAAATGTTTTCAGTGCAAGTCGGAGGATCACTTGGTGGCTCAGTGCCCGGAGCGACGGGCCAGGGAGCCTTGCCAGTGGTGTGGAAGTCGGGCTCACAGGCTCGACGCTTGTCTCATCCGTCGACTCTCCCCCATGACACCCGCTCACGTAGACCCAGACACGCGCCCCCGATGGTGTGGGAAGTGTCTGCGGTACGACGCTACACACGAGGAGATAAAGTGCCCAATGTACGAGATGTGTTGGGACTGCGGTGAGAGGGGACGTTTCATGTTCCTTCGCCGCCACACATGTCCACGCACCCCATCTCCTGTACCCGCTAACATTCCCGCGGAAGAGGACTACGCGTACACCAGCGACTAGTCGAAGTCGTGGCGACTTCGAGTCTAGTGGGGGGGTAATGTTACGAATTATTCTGACTTCTTACTTTGCATCGTTCAATTCTCGTACTTTTACGATACATTCCCGTGACTCGCGCTTCTCGGCTTCTATTCTGCACCTTGCGCCTCGGCGATAGGATGGCCAGTTTTGCGCTCCGTTTCGTCCGCTGACCATCTCTCAGTCACGCGTCGTCCCGCGGGATCCCTTTGTACTACATATGACTACTCCCTTTGTTCCGATTCCTGTACGACTACATCAGACTCGCGCCATATGTTTGCACCGCGCAAACATCCTGTAACAGTATATAAGTCACGCCCTACCTAGCTTGTACGGTAGACTTGACTTCTTGTGTAATACCACATCGTCTTTGCCTCACGAACGACCCTTGACTCGCCTTTGCGCTTGAGTCTACTATTTCGCTCGCCGCTGCGCTTGAGCCCTGCCTCTCCTCTATTATCCTCGGTTCCAGGGAAACCGAGCGATACTTGTGCATCCTCGAACTGAGTCTTAATCGACTCGCGCTTTTCCGATCCCGTTGACTTAACATGGTACACGTCGTACCTAACGCCCCTGTGGTGGCGTTACATCGAGGTTCACGCACCCGCAGATATGGCCACAACAACCATCACCAGAGAGGAGCTCGCAATCGAAGAAGTGCGAAGAATCGCAGAAGAAGCCGAAGCCCATTTACGACCCATCAACCCGACCACAGGACACCGTATGACTGCCGATGACGCGGCGATCTTTAGAGCGGTAGGACCAGACATGCCGGACCCGCCACCAGGTGCAGGAAACCCCCCACCGCCAAGACGACCGGGAGGGAGCTTCGGACAAGGCCCACCAGGAGGCGGAGGAGGAGGAAGACCACCCCAATTCGGAGGTGGGGGAGGCGGACACCCATTCGGAGGAGGACCACCACCACCGCCAGCAGCAGGACCACCGCTCGGAGCCCCTCACGGGACGGACAAACTAATAGGAGAACCCCCCAACATATTCGACGGGAAATAGAGATGAGTACGAATCATTTCTCACCCAATGGCACATCTACTGGGGACAAAATGCAGAGGCGCCAATCATGACCAACGTCTACCGACGTTGCCTATTATTCCTAGGCTTCATCAAAGGACCTCAAGTATCTAACTGGACACTCGGTTTCCTCCAGTGGCTGAACAACGAACTACATCACGGGCGGAATCGATACGACCCCTTCTTGTGGGACACCCTAACGGCCGGATTTTCAGATCGATTCTCCAACATATTGGAACAAGAGCAAGCGCAGGCCACGCTAGCCAAAGGATTTAAGATGGTGGGAGACGATATTGACTCGTACGTCACCAACTTCGAACAGCTTGCGCGGAAAGCTGATTACCGCCTTAACGACCGCCAAACACTGGACCGATTCACATCGGGACTCCCGAGGGCCCTGTTCACAAAGATCTACGAACTTGACGACCCTCAGACCTTCAACGAATGGAAGGATGCCGCCTTACGCCGACAGAAACAATACATTCACCTACGCGCGAGACTGGGTCTCAACGCGAACACCCCACGAAGCACACCACAACCCCGACCAAATCAGACACGCGGGTATGCACCACAGTGGGCGCCACCACGGTTCCCTCCACCGCGCTACGACCCAAACGCCATGGATACCTCGGCAGACCGCACCCGCGCCCGAGTCGCAGAGGTCGGAGACCCCAACAGAGGAAACTATCAACGACCACCATTCCCACCCAGAGGGGGGCCAGGACAAACAGGAGGAGGCAGGCAGCGCCGTGACACGAGGGAAGTCATTTGTTACAACTGTAACAACCCCGGTCACTTCTCACGAGATTGTACGCGCCCCAGAAAGCCGAGGCAACCGTATCAGCCGCGCGCTAGCACTAGTCGAAGCGCGGACACCGACTACTACAGTCAAGAGCCGACCACCGCACGCCGCGCCGAATCAACCCCTGAGGAACAAGCAAAAGGATGGATGGATACCATCAGAGGGGCTAGTGACGAGGTGAAAGACCTCATATTCAAGGACCTATGGACCCAAGAGGGTTTTCAGGACGCCTAAACCCATCGGCCTGGGTGAGGGCAGTTAATTGTAACTCTGTAATCATGACTCGCTACCGTTCGCTCCGAATTCCAGTCTCGATTCGCACCAGTTACTCCATGGCCGATATAAAAGGGCTTGTTGATTCAGGCGCCACCGACAACTTCATAAGACCCGCATTCGCGAAACGCATGGGCCTCGGGCTGCAAGCCCTCGAACGACCCAAGAAGATATGGAATATAGATAACACCGAGAATAAAGCTGGGTCCATCACTCACTTCGTCGACCTCGACGTCCAAACCAAAGGAATTGACAAAATCATGAGATTCCTAGTCACGGACATCGGAAACGAAGACCTAGTTCTCGGTTACCCATGGCTCGCCACCTATGAGCCCACCATCAGCTGGGCTCACGCTACCATCCACGAAGGCGCGCTACCAGTGGTACTCCGCTCAATCAACCCGACAGAACCACGGACTACCATAGCCAGCGCCATCACCCAAGACGAAGCAGAAAACATCGTCCAGGAGCTTGAAGAGGAATGCCAGATACGCACCACAGCCACCGAATTGGCTATCGCCGCCAACCAGAACACCGTCGCGGCTGTCCTCCCCGAACCGTATCAACGTTTCGCAAAGATCTTCAACGAAGAGGCCTCCCATCGATTCCCACCGTCACGACCTTGGGATCACGCCATTGACTTTAAACCAGGTACCCCAGCAAGTATCGACTGCAAAGTCTACCCCATGTCGCAGGACGAAGACGGTCAACTGCGTAAATGGCTAGACGAACAACTCAATATGGGCTACATACGACCTTCAAAATCGCCCTACGCGTCATCCTTCTTCTTCATCAAAAAGAAGGACGGCAAACTACGTCCGGTTCAAGACTATCGAAAGATCAACGCTTGCACAGTACGTAACCAATACCCGCTACCACTTATGTCAGAACTCATCAACGACTTGGGAAATGGACGTATCTACACCAAACTCGACGTACGATGGGGGTACAACAATATACGAGTCAAGGAAGGCGACGAGCCCAAAGCAGCCTTTAAAACAAAATACGGACTCTTCGAACCTCTCGTCATGTACTTCGGACTCACCAACTCCCCAGCCACCTTCCAGAACATGATGAACGACATTTTTGGCGACATCATTCCCTACTACGAAGCACGCGGAACAATCATACGAGTCTACATGGACGACATCGGCATTGCCACGAGCGAAGAAGCTGGCCTACAGGCCCACATCGATGCCGTCAGCGCAGTCCCTGCAAATTGCACTCGACCACGACCTCTACTTCAAGCTCGAGAAATGCCAATTCCACCAACCGCGAATGGATTACCTGGGGGTAATCCTTGAAAAGGGGGTAACTCGCATGGACCCCGTCAAAATTGCAGGCATACGTGACTGGCCCACCCCCACAAAGGTACGCGACGTACGCTCCTTCTTGGGCTTCTGCAATTTTTACCGCCTCTTCATTCGCGGTTTCGCCACATACGCCCGAGCACTCAACAAACTCACGCGTAAAGACACCGACTGGACCTGGGGCAAGGACGAGGAAAAGGCCTTTCAAACCCTCAAGCAACTCGTTACCAGTGAACCCGTACTCGCGCACCCCACCTTAACAGACCAATTCGAACTCGAAGTAGACGCATCAGGATACGCGGTAGGCGCAGTACTCCTACAAAAGAAGAAAGACGGAAAGCGACACCCCATTGGCTACTTCTCCGCCACCCTGAACGAAGCAGAACGCAACTACGACATCTACGACTTAGAACTCTTAGCCATCGTCAAAGCACTTCGACATTGGAGACCATTCCTAGCCGGCTCGCCACACAAAATCAAAATCTTCTCCGACCACCTCAACCTCACACACTGGAAGTCACCTCAAAAGATAAGTCGTCGAGTCGCTCGAGAAGTCCTCGAACTCATGGAATATGACTTCGAGATCCACCACATCAAAGGCACCAACAACGGACGAGCGGACGCACTGTCGCGAAGACCTGACTACGACCGAGGCGACAAAGACAACGAAGGCGTCGTAGTACTGCCCGAAGCCGTGTTCATACGAAACCTCACGACGCAAACACCAGAAGCTCACGAACAAGATGAAAACACCCTACGCCCTTGGGTAGACCCACACAAGCTCAAAAAGGTCGATGGAACTTGGTACCGCGGAGAGGCGAGGGTAATCACAGGAGGACAAGACGCAATTCGCACCATTATCGCCAACCACCACAACCCTCCGGTGTACGGACATCCGGGGATCAAGCGAACATCCAGGATCATCGAACGCAACTACTGGTGGCCCCAAATGCTGAAACACGTGACCGAGTACGTCCAGGGATGCGCGGAATGCCAACGCCACAAAGTCAACAATCAACTGACGAAAGCACCGCTGAACCCCATCACACCGATAGCAGACGCTAAGCCGTTTGAAGTTATAGCACTCGACTTCATCACTAAACTACCTGTCTCCCAGGGGTACGATTCCATCCTTACGGTAACCGACCATGACTGCACCAAGGCCTCTGTATTCATCCCATGCAACGAAGAAATCTCCGCCGAAGAGACTGCTGCCCTGTACGTCACCCACGTCTTCAGGAGATTCGGATTACCGGCAAAAATCATCAGCGATCGAGATCCACGCTTCGCATCCAAGTTTACCCGCGAACTATGCCGGATCTTAGGGATCTATCAGAACATCTCCACGGCTTATCACCCCCGAACGGACGGACAATCGGAACGAACCAATCAATGGTTGGAACAGTATCTAAGGTTCTGGACCAACGAGCGTCAAGATAACTGGGCGCGATTCCTACCCATGGCAGAATTCGCTCACAACAACTGGCCGCATGAGGCGACAAGGAAGTCCCCATTTTCACTCATGATGGGATACGACCCACGCGCTGATTGGATCGATAAGCCATCCCCCATCCCCCAGGTACTCACGCGACTCCAACAGTTCCGAGAAGCACGGAAAGAAGCTCAGGCACTCATCAAAAGGGCCCAGGCACTATGGGTCAAACACCGAGATACGCCCAAATACCAAATAGGAGATCAAGTGTGGCTGGAAGGGCGTCACCTCCGAACCAATCAACCAACGGCCAAGCTGGCGGCACGACGGCATGGACCCTTCAAAGTTACACGAGTGCTATCGCCGGTCAATTACCAACTCGAACTTCCCACGCAGTGGAGTATTCACCCCGTGTTTCACATCGACTTACTCACCCCTTATCGCGAAACGCCCTTACATGGAGAAAACTTCCAGCGCCCGCCGCCGGATTTAGTAGAAGGCGAGGAAGAGTACGAAATTGAACAAGTTCTAGACTCGCGGCATTTCGGCAGAAGCAAGAAACTCCAATATCTTGTGAAATGGAAGGGCTACCCGGACTCGGAGAACCAGTGGGTCAACAAGGATGACATCTTTGCTGATGAAGCAATAGCGGAGTACGAGCGGAGTACGACCCTCGCCAGAACACATATAAACGAGTCGAACAACGCTAAGTTCCTCCCATCATCTCACACTGGCCAATCCACTCAGCCAACAATGTCTCTTCCCACTCCCGCTTCCTCCCCCGCTATCGCTGCCAACCTCCGGGGGTCATTCACCCACCAAGAACTCAGCGCGGCCATCGACAACCTCGCCGCAATCGAAGACCTCGACAACCCCAACACCCCCACCACGTACTGGCTGCTCGGCAACGACGGCCAACGTCTCAACGCCACCCCCCTATACGCAGGCCGAAGTTAGTCGGCTTCGTGCAGCTCTCCGAGACTGTGCGCCTTCCTCACCGGGACCTCTCCCGGTTCGAGTCGAGTACTGGGTCGAGTCTGGCCAAGAACCCGAACACCCGCCGATGGGAGGAGTGGAGGGTAACAGCGGAGAGGTGGAGGCAGGAACAGTTGGCAATGGCAGCGACAAGGAGAACACGCCTCCTGGAGAGGAGGAAGTTGTTCGACGCGACGATGCGCGCCAACTTCAAGAACAACCCGAACGCGAGCTGAGGGAGTGGTATCCAGCTGAGCACCCCTTCATCCTCACAACGACCGATTCTGACCATCCCCGCGAAACGCCATACACCCTCGACACTACGGGGCGCCCTCTCTACCGGGGCTCGCTCAGGGTGGACCTCCCCTCAACATCTCACCACACCGCCGTGCTCAACCGCCGGCTTTCCGACTCCCGCTTCGCCCCTTATGGTTACGTCCACAACCGGGGGGACAAGTTCGTACACTTCCCTATCACCGATGCCCAAGGCGTCACCACCCAGCCCCGTATGTCCAAGTCATCATGACTTCGGACCCCATCGTCCTCGCGCTCGCGGCAGACAGCGACAAGACGTTCTCCAAGCCGCTGTACGCCGAGCCTCAAGTCCGCGAGCAAGGCAAACCCCATTACGGAGAGCTCGAGCTCCACGCCCTCGCCGCCGGGCATCCCAATCAACACCGCCTCGACACGGCGGTCAACGAGTTGAGGGACGTAGGGCTGAAAGCTGAGTTGCATCGTTTTCGTGCCCTCAAACGCGAGGCTGAGAGGATCGAGCATCGTCTCCATGCACTCACTCAGGCCCTCGGCGGCATTCAAGGGGACGTCGCGCGCTCCAAGTTCCGCTTGGAGATGGCGGACATCCACAACCGAGTAGACTCAGTGCAGGAGGGTTGGTTAGGAGGGATCGGTACTCCTCGGCGCCGTGGTCGTCGCGGCTGAAAAGGGGGTGATGTCACGGTACGCTTGAAGTGGACTCTTACTTATGGACATGGCCTCGTTAGTAAGTAGTAATGTGTCATGGACAAGTGGATCAGTCAGCGGAGTAGCACAATCACATGCCGATGTGGCATGAGTCATAACTAGGATAGCGATAGTAGGGTTCGAGCTACTTTAGCTATTCGTCGTACGGGTTGAAGAGGAGCTTTAAAGCTGCCTCATAGATGTATAAATAGTGGCTCGATAAGACCAAGATACACCATCTTGGTCTTCTTCAATCACCACTCTCTTCTCTTTCCTCTCACGCGGGTTTCACTTGCCTCTTCGTGCAAGTCGACTTCATCGATCATTGGATTACCTAGTGGCACGACTTGCCCTAGTGTATAAGAGTGGGATCACGTGCCTCTACTCAAGCGCCGTGTATCTCGTGATTACAGGTCACGTGACCTCGAAGGAATATTTCGCTAAGTCGTGAACGCCCTTTCGCAGTCCAAGTCGGACTAACGCCAGTGGTGGCGTTACACGTCGCCCGTGAACAGGTCGATGGGTGGTGTGCTATCCTCCGGGATGCGTGCAGTGAGTGCTCGTGACGAGAAGAGCTCCCGGCGCTGTGAGACGTAACGCAGGCAGTCGTACACGAGGTGGTAGAAGGATTTGTCCCGGAAACCACATGGGCAATGTGATGCGTCGGGGGGGAGGTCAGGGCGGTGAAGGAGTGTGTAGTCAGAGGTGAATGAGTGGAGCGTAGCGAGTTGGAATGCGGTGCAGTGAGTCCGTCGTGTGATGTGGACGTAATCCTCACTGGGCTTTTTGGGGGGTATGGCAGCCAGCCATATGGGGTGATTGCGGCCATCGGGTGGGTGTGTGAAATCGATGGAATGGCCGTATGCGCGGGGGCCGAAGCGGGCGAAGTTAAGGGGCCCCCTTGCGGGGACCCCAAGGACCTAGGAGTAGGTCCTCTTCGAGATACAACTTAAGCACATACACCCAGATCTTCCCTGGGATGCACCGACAGCAGATGTGTCCGTTCGGGCCTAGGTCAGGGGACTACCCTGTCTAGCCACGGTCCGGGGTTGCCCCTTTCCCGTTACTCAGCAGCTGGTTTGTTAAGCCCATTTGGGCACAGATTCCCAAGCTGTCCAAGCTTACTGTCTCGCCTGGGCCGCTACCGGGGTGGTGTCTCTGGTCTTATCCTTCCGTTGCCAGACCCGGAGTTTGGAGCTCAGCCACAGAAACTGTTGCCCAGTAAACTGTCGCACTGAACCTTATCCAGACTAACGTCCAAGACCGGAAACGGGTTTCCCACGCCCGACATCGGTCCAGGAAGGGGCTGGGCTGCACAGGGTTCGTTCCCCTGTTCGCTTTGTTATTACCAACCATTACCCCTTTTATCGTCCCTTATGGGTCCCCTTTCAGGAGTTGGCCCAGGTGTAGGGGCCGGGTCCCCACCTGGAGGTCTCTCATTCTCATAATAGCCAATTAGGGTTCCCCGGGGCTCCCCCCACTGAAAAACACCCTGTACTGGGTCGAACTCGGCGCTCGACACTTCCATGGGGGTTCCCTGCAAGGGGAGGTGGGTGGAAAACCACTGCACCATCCACCCCCGCTAGCACTGTCTTCCCAGCATCTGTAAAAGTGGAGGTTGTCAAGTCTCCGGGTCTCGTCCGTCACTTCTGTTGCTCATACACATTACCTCGTTCCATGATGGGCCTGAGTGCCTGTTTTCAGATGCTCACGACATGGGTAGTCGCAAGAGGTTCCCGGAGATCAAACAGAGGGGGAGACCTGAAAGGAGGGGAACAGTCGTTGCTCAGTGTGCAGTAACTTCCGGAATTTGATCGATCTATTGAAATGAGACAGCCTTCCGAAACTGCATCGCAGTGAGGTTTTTTCCTCCGGTGTTTTCCAAAAGGTACACACTAGCATCCTGCTGAGGAAAAGATCGTCCCTCGTGTCATCTCTCCCGTTCTTTTTATTTTGTGTTTTGTGGATCCATTTATATCCTAGCAGGCCCAGACCAGACGCAGCGTGAACAAGCTCTTCCGTTCCAAACTTACACTATTTCCTGCATGAGGCTCTGCTGCTACTGATACTAGTAACCGGCGTATCTGCTTCCATTGCTTTGAGGCATTAAATTGCATTAAGGCTCTCCTTTGATTTGTTTATCGCAGTGCTGCCGCTTCATGTACTTTTAGAATTACGTCCCTCATCTCCTCAGGTCTACTTACAATTTTTGGTCAAGAGCCTCGGCCCGCGGATAGCTTCGCGAAGATATGAGCTTCGACAATATCAAAGCTTTGAGGGACCCGTGGTTGTGCCCTTATCACTATTCTGCAGCGTTCAACTCAGCTCTAGACTCAATGCCACTGACGCGTCATAAAAGCTCTCTCATAGTCAAGGAACTCGGAGAAGCATGCCAACTCCAAACAACAGCCACGGAACTCGCCATCGCAGCCAACCAACACACCAAGCAGCCGAACTACTCAAGCCCTACCAACAATTTTCCAAACTATTTGACGAAGAAGCATCATACTACTTTCCTCCATCAAGATCATGGGACCATGCCATCGAATTCAAAAAAGGGACACCCGAAGCGATCGACTGCAAGATTTACTCCATGACATGAGAAGATGAACAGCTCAAAACGTTCCTAGAGGAACAACTGAGGAAAGGGTACATCAGACCCTCCAAATCCCCATATGCATCATCATGAGTGGCGGCGCACTGTGGTATTCCCTACATAGTGCAAGTCTTGGTGCAAGTGTTGTGTTGAGAAGACATAAGCCTTGACAGGTTTTGCACGACTGATCAACACCCCTCCTATACAAACACGCAGTACATTTCTCCCACGAGCAAGGTTTCAGTCGACAACGTCGACGCCTAGTACTCAACCGGCAGTCTTTACACTTGCATCCTTTCTCATGAACATAAACTTTTGAGTCTAAATTATTTCTACTCTCGTACGACTTCAGTAGAAAGACCCTTTACAGATGTGAGACGGCAGATAGCAAATGACCAAGTTAAGGAACGAGGTATGACCCTTCAAGTTAAATGAAGCGATAAAGCAAAGCTAGTTCGACGATATATTACATCAGATATAAGGCGGACCCAACGCTAGAAAGCAAGCTCAGTCAGTGCTGGACAACCGCATCGCGAAAACACACCTTTCCGGAACACGCCCAGCGTGAACTCGACCACAAGCAATAGCACACCACCCCCTGGTGCTAACCTTAGCACTTTCGGTACGAAGCCCTTGTACAGTGCAGCTGGTCCCTCCTCACGGAAAATAGTAACAAGTCTGTGTAGATGCAAGAGAAAAACAGTGGGCGATTCTCAGGATATAGAACGAACCCCCACTCACGCAGGATACGTCCAATTGTATTTCGGAATAACACCGGGTAATTTTTCAGCGCCTTGGATGCGAGACTTGACGACCTGGAGAAGAAGTTGAGCAGGAGCTGTCGTCTTAAAAGGGGGATTGCTGACGTCAAATCTAGTAAAGAGTTTAGCATTGCAGCCCGGAGGTGTAAATAGCTCTCAACATACGGAGTATTGATGACCGTTCCCACGAAGCCTCCAACGCTTCCCGATGCAAAATTGTTCAAGAGTTCTCCCTGAGGTGTCTAAAGGCGCGTTTAGCGGCCCACGGCATGTGGAACGAGTGTAGCAGTGTACCTCAGCTTTTGGGAGCATCGATTTGACCTGGAAGATAGATCCGAAGTAGCCGCCGTTCCACCACAAGTGCCTGTGGCAGCACAATGCGAGGTCAAGCTGCATATGGAATAACGCCAGGGCGGGTTCACGCACCGCCAGAAGGTCGCCTCCATGCCGGCATAAAGACCCAGGATGCCGTCCTTGCGGACAATCTGCCGAACGACGTCGATGGGACCATTGTAGGTACTCGCCAGGGATTTATCTTGCAACCTGAAATGCTTGGCCATCAATGGATGTCCGTGTATAATGGAAAGGAGCTAGGGCACTTGATCTTGACGAGCTCAAAGGGTACAACGACGAAACTTTCAGTCGCACCCGCGCTGCAACCCGTGATGATGGAAAGCTGTCGTGTCATTTCGGTCTCGCCAGACAATTTTTTAAAACTCTTTCCCCAAAAATCATTCGCGGCACTGAATTGGGGTAACGGGGCTCAAAACGAGGCAGGGCTAGGTTAAGAGGACACGTGCAATTTGGTTGCACGCTGGGTGCTTCGAGTAGTAGTGGAGGGACGAGACCTTGTGACCGTAGAATTTGTCAAGCGTGCAACTCGAAGCGAGATGTTCGCTTACCGCGATAGAGACGCCCGAAGCTGTAGAAACGGAAGGGTCAATACCCGCTAGGAGGAAGGTTGAGGACGCACCCTTCTTCACGAATGATGGTTTGGAAGGATCCGAGAAGGCCTGTTGAAGATTTGCCACGCTCAAGCTGCATGCGGGTCTTGACCTAGAGAATGTGTATAAGTTACCATCGACATTTTTTTGTCGAGTGCGCCCCATCGCAAGATCCGGAAGAAAAAGAGAAAGGCACTAACAACATCTAAGGAGAGCGTAGATAGCGTAACGATGAGCAACTATAAACTTCGGTCGGGATGCACACTCACCCAAGGGATAGAACGTGAGGATTTCAGAGACACCGGCGATGGCACCTGCCGTGAAAGTGACATAGAACGGGAGAGCTTGATGAAACGAGAGAGCTGTTCTCAGCCTGAGTAGCAGTAAGGATATGGCCTCGCACGTTTCTTAGTGGAAGACATAGTTTGGGTATTGTCACAATCTACGTTGTGGTTGTACAAGCCGCAGCCGAACAATCTTCTATGTGCATGCTACTATAGTATGTAAAGTATTACGACATCGCTCACCAGCGCTCTAAATCGAACTGTCCGTGAAGTCGTTGGGTGATCTCAAGGTATCGTGGCTCATTCTCAGGCGTCAAATATCCGTGTCGCACCATAAAATCGATGAGAACTTGTGCCTACGTGAGAGCGATGCACTCGAGCCAGAAACGGAAACGCGACGCACCGACCGCACAATTCGGCTTGAACTCCCCCGCGTGCATCCGCGCGACCACCTCATCTAGCGGCAAAAGCTGTACACCCGCCATTACTCGACGACCGAAAGGGGAAGGAAACGGGACAAGATACGGACTTCAAAGGACTCGACCTCTCCATCCATCGGAGCAAGTCGCACCTCGCCTGGTTCGACGCGCATATCATACACATACTCGACCTCAGGCTGCAGCCACCCGGCTTTGGTCTGATAGTAATATGCCACGGCGCCGACGGCGCGTACACGCTCGCGCACGAGTTCGGGGTCCAGGCTCGCTTCCTCTGCAGCCTCTTTGACGATCGAGTCGAACGCGGTCATCCCCCCAGGGATGCCGCCCGCGACCGAGTTGTCAAGAAAGCCGGGGAAACTTTATACACAGGACGACGTCCGCGCAAGTGCGATCAAAATACGCGTGAGGGGGCAGTACACCGGCGAGAGGGGCACACAAGACGCACGTTGGCTTCGTCGAGGCTCGTCGCGGCACCCAGACCCGCACCCGGCCACCATCGCGATCGCCGTCTCGCTCATACACGGTCATATGCACGCCATACGTGACCACGCCAAACAGCGCACACGCCGAGCGCTCCATCGAGAACACGTACCCGCTTGCGCAGCGCGGCGCCTCGAGCACGGTGCGCGGGTCCCGTCCGTCCGTGCGCAGCGCGCCGCCCGGCGCGGCGTACACGTCGTACCACTCTGCGCGCCACCGCGCACCGCCGATCGCATCTGCGAACGCGGACGCGGGCTCGGTGCCGTCCTGGTTGCCGTTGGCCGCGGTCCGCCAGCGCTCGAGGGTCTCTGCGAGCGCGAGCGTGCGCGCGGCGGGCGTTCCGCTCGCTAGGACCGGCGCGAATGCGATGTATGGTGGTGGTGGCTGCGGGCGGCTGTCGCTCTCGGTGCTCGGCGGGTGTGCGTCTGCGGGCGCTGGCTCTGGGATGTCCCATGCGAGCGGATGGCCGTGGGCGGCGCGCCAGGCGTTGTCGGCTCGCAGGGCGGCGACGACGGACGAGCGGAGGAGGCCAAGGGCGGGACGGGTGTCCTGGGAGAGGAGAAACGGCACAAGATGCTCTGGGGAGAGATGCGGGCGGAAGTTGTCGCAGGTGTTGAAGACATCTATTAGGCTCTTCTCTGAAGCCATGGTTGTGCTCTCCTTCTCGCTCATAACAGAGATGATGGTAGATAGGCGCTTGGTGACATAATCCGTGAATATATATGGGCTGGTTCGTGCTGTGTATTCTTCTCTGATTCTTCCACGATCAAAATCGCCGGTGATGAGAACTGTAGTGCAGAGCGACGAGTGCGACCCTCCTTAGAGATGGGACGTGCGGTGACATCGCCCGTTCGGCACACCCTTACCTTGTTACATTAAAGGGACGGGCTTTATACCTCTGATGGCGTCTTTGTGAATTTTGGTCGTGGGAATGAATCGTCTCATTCGTGTCCATACTCGACAATACGTTTCATAGAGGCGATAGCGAATTAGTTGCATATATATACAGCAGTAGTTGTTATCCCCAGTCCCCAGCCACCTTAGACACCGCCAACTATCTTACCAGTGGAGCTTGTGAGTAGGGCACTGGTAACCACTGGGGTTCCTAAATAGATATTCTTGGTGATACTCTTCGGCGTCGTACCAAGGTCCTGAAGCTTCTATGGTAGTGGCGATTTTCTGACCCTTTGGGGTAAAGTGCTTCTCTTGCACCTCCTCTGTCACACGACGGGCAACAGCCTCTTGCTCTGGGGTATTGAAGAATATGGCAGAGCGGTATTCTGGACGGATGTGAGTAACGAAGACCCACGAGGGAAAGGGTCAGACGCACGAGTGCCGCGATCTGGACCTTGGGAATTGAGAGTTGTGGGGTCGTGTGTGCAGTAGAAATACTCTGCGAATCGATGCAAGTTAGGGAGAGGGAACACAATGAGTAAACGAAGTAGAATGACGAACCGACGAGCTCGGCATATGTGACCTTGCTCGGATCAATTCTATCCTCAGGGCCTCGGCATGATTAGTGTCTCCCGAGCAGACCTGCTGATAGGTCGGATTAGAAACGTCTGCAAGACCACCGGTGTATCCGACGGCCGTTTTGAGGATTCCTTTATCATCTTTGATGGGCCATTGAGTCAAGAAGACGTGCTCGACGCCCCAAAAGCAGCCAGCAGCAAAGATGGCAACTTGAGATGGGGGAACAGATGAGGACATGGATCGAGTCTTGGTGAAGAGAGAAAGAGGGGAAATAGCGAGGAGACGAGTGAGGGGGGACATTGATCGTTTGGGTGACCCTGTGAACAGGTCACATGATGGCACAGATTGTCTCCTCGGACAGAGCACACAGACACTCCCGCTTTCAACATGCCAAGGTCAATGGCCTCTTCCGATCCCCTCTCGTCTCCGTCTCCGTCTCCACCACCTCCTTCGAATATACCTTCTAGGTCCGCCAATACTGCCAGCAACAAGTCTGCTACACAACAACTCGACACAAGTTCTGAATTATCCGAATTAACCGACGAGGAGGTCGATGGTGACAAAGTCACTCCCCCTTCCGAGGACGAGGACGACGGTCCAGACGAGTCCAAAGGCGATGCCGCTACTACACGCCCCACACCAAAACCCTCCCGGCGCCAAGCCTCTGAGCCCAAGTGGGATTGGACTTACAGGCGCAAACGTCGCAAGCAGCCTGCCGAACAAGACGGTGATATAGAGGACGATCCGGAAGAAGAGGAAGAAGAGGAGGAGGAGGAGGAAGAACCACCCGTTCCCCAGCCCCACCCAATGGAGGAGGAAGAAGATGAGGAGGAGCAACCTGGCGTTCGACGTCCCGTCAATGCTGTCCGCACTCCCCGTTCTCGTGATACAGTTGACGACGACGCGGAAGAAGAGGAAGAAAGAGATGACGACGATGACGACGACGACGTCACCCCTCGTCGTCGCCGGCGTGCTCCACGCGCAGAATCCCTCAGCGACAGCGGTGTGGATGAAGACGCAGAATCAGAGACCGGACAGGACCCTGAAGATGACGTTCTCCCACCTGCACCAGCAGTTCCCACAGCCGCCACTAAGGGAACCACCCCTGACCTCACCGAGGACGAGGAAGACCCCGCTGCCCTGGAAGCGGAAGTCGATGACGTCGAAAGCGAAAATGAGACCGCCTCCGAAGAAGAAGATCCAGAGGCCGAAGAAGGCGCCATGGACGTCGACGAGGACGCGCCAGAACCCCCGGCTCCCTCCATAAACGGCGCGCCCGCCCCTGTCCCTGCACCCACCCCTGCAGCCCCTTCCACTCAAGTCATGGCGTCCATCATAGGCAAGACCCTAGTGGATGATGCACCCACTCCGACTGCGTCCCCTTCTCCATCTCCACCCCCGGAAGACGCCCCGGACGTTGATATTCCAGAACCCGAAGACGTTGAGGCAGATGACGCTGAGGTCGAAGACGAGGCAGCTGACGCAGAGACAGAGGCCGATCTACAACATGAGCACCGTGCCGAGGCACTTGACGCGCTTGCTACCATCGAGCTCAAGTTCGCACTCTTGCGTGAGCGCGTCTATGTCGAGAAGATGGAGGCGCTCGCCTGGGAGGAGGCGCTTGTCGAGAATGGTGCGCGTCATGCATCAAACGAGTGACTTATCTACGTGTCCGCTGATCTCTTCCCTGTATCCGTTTAGGAACGCATCCAGAATCATTGCATCTACATTCCGAGCTGTCCAGAAGGCGGGATAAGCGCATAGAGCTCGCAGCACGGCGGAGAAACTACGAGGTCGCCAATGTTCTCAAGCGGAGGCGCGCAGAGGAAAACTCCGTTTGGAGTTGGTGGATGGTGCGTTTCTCAAGCGCGTAATTGTTAGCGCTGTGTTGACGATACCCCAACGCAGCTTGCCCGAGACGAATTGCAAACGTCGATGATTGCGGAGACGAATCGCAAGCGTCGGAAGCTCGAGCGTGATCGTCGCGCGGCGGAAAGACCGCAGCCAGGCAAGTCGACAACAGCACTTTGTAACTGTCCGTGTTGTGTTAACTTCAAGCAGTGCTTCGTCTTCCCCCCATTCCACACGAGATCTTTATTCCGCCAACACTCCACGAGATTATCAACAAAAACCCACAAGGCTCTTCCTCCAGTCGCCGTAGCAAGGAATCGCTGGTACCACACCGCGCATACCCTTCCTTACCTTCATTGTCGTTGGGTGAAATCACGCATGACCTCGACTACCTCCTCAACCATAGATGGCCCCCTGAACCTCTACCGTCACGCTATGACTCATTTGGGCCACCGGCCCCTCCAGGTATGACCGTACTCGACGTGTCGCCTTACGGGCGTCCGCCACCCCCGGCACCGCCACCGCGCAGACGGTACCCCCCGGGTCCTTCGGGCCTCCAGCACGAGCTTGAACATGGCTCAGGTCCGTTTAGCCGTCCTCTGACGCCACAACACGGGACCAAGGTTAATGGATGGGTGCCTAACGCGGGTGGCCCACGGCTCGGCGAGTCTGGTTATGAACGAGACGAACGCGATAGAGAGGATATCGAAATGGAGCGCGTCAAGGAACGTGAGCGAGAAATGGATTTCTTGATGCACAGACAACAGCAGCAACAACAGCAACAACAACAGCAGCTACATTACATGATGCAACAGCAGCCACAACCTAGCGCTCCCACTCGTCCAATCCCACACTCTCGGTCTGACTCGCACGTCGGGCCTGGGCAAGGTCCGGCCCTGCCACCCCCACAGACGCACCACCCGCCGAGTGGACACCATCATCATCACCTACATTATCACCACGTGCACCACCACCACCATAGTTCCAGCTCTGCACCGCCTCCCTCTCAGCCCCCGCCCCCGATTTCTCCCCTTCATGCTCCTTACGATGGCCCACGTGATGGCTCACGCCTCTTGCCAACGCGCGACCTTGAGCCTTCGCGTGCCTCTGGAACAGAAGTGATCAACCTGACACCGGGTGGCGGCGCACCGCTTCCGCCGCGGCAATGGGAACGCGAACGGGAGCCACCATCGCCGCGCTACCGTGAACGTGAGCGAGACCGGGAAAGGGATCGCGATCGCGATCGAGAACAGCGCGAACGCGATCGTGGCAGACCGGCCTCCGGCCCGCCTCCTACTGGTCCCCATGAGCGAATCATGACACCTCTCAGCGCACCTCTGCCCCCACCCGTCCCGCGCTCGTCCCGCGGATCGTTCAGCGACTCTGCTCAACCACCACCACCACCACCACAACAACAACAACAACCCCCGCCACCGCAGCCATCTCCCTCACAAAGCGGGACGACGCCACTAGGCTCGCCCGCTCGCACGCGCGTGCTGCCAGGACGCATGGTCTCCCCCGGTCCACAACAACTCCCAGCGCCGTCCCAGTCTGCGCCCGTGCAGGTCTTGCTACAGGGCCAAGGGACGATGTCGCCGCCGAAATCCCAGCGCATGCACCCGCCGCCCATGAGCCCCAGCTCGAAACCGATGGACGGCGAGCGCGAGCGCGTCGTCCTGCCCCCGCCCCCGCCTCCGCCGTCCCTCGCGTCGGCGCCACCGCCCAGGTCGCCGGCGCTGGCGTCTCACGCTCACGCCCACGCGCATCGGATGCCCCTGCTGCCGCAAGGACAGGCGCAGACGCAGCCCCCGCCGCCTCCCCCACCGCCCCTACCGACGACTCTCCCGCCTCCTCCGAGCGTTCCGGTTGCCGCGGGCGAAGGCGCGTGAGTGGTGATCCCGGATCATCGGGTGGGGTTGGGCCTTCGTCTTTTTGGGACAATCTAACGTGTCGTGTCTGTTGTTGTCGAAATATTATATCACTTCTTTCTTCTTTCTTTAAACTCAAAATCGTCTTTAATGTTCCATCCTGAAAAAATCCGTTTGTATCTACCGTTCTTCTCTCTTACTTAAGAGCTTCGGGGCGCTTGGGGTCTATATCTGTGAAATCTGAGTATCCCTCGGTCAATGTAGCACGATAGTGACTCTATATTAATATACCTATACCTGAACATCTGGACGCGGTTTGTAATGTGGTAATCGTTAGAGATTATGCCTACGTACCCTCAGTCAAGGGCAAGCGCACTACCCCCCTGAGCCGCACTTCCGGTTCCCCAACACCATGGCTCATTGTCAATTATCATTTAATCCCATCAACTCGACCATGTCCCCGGTTCCTCTGCCCCTCGTGCTCGTCGTTGCCAAATTTCGAGTTAAAGACCTCGACCGCACCGCCCAAGTGAGAGGCTTTGTGGTTGTGTGGGACTCATTGCATATGTGGTCACCTCCGATCCTGATTTATCAAGCCAGTGACGTCTTAGGGGGCACATTTTTCCTCCCAAACTACTTCTTCCTACCGTTTCGATGACCAAATATGACCTTTGGTTTTTTGTTGAGGGCAAAGACACGTACTATCACAGGATTACCATTTTCCCGGGCCAAAATGTTGCCGACTTGAAAGACAAGATTCACGAAGAGGGCAGCCACGGATATTGGAACGGGGTCAACGCCATGGAATTAGTCGTTCTGCAGGTCTGTCTTATCAGCTCTTCATTTCCGTTCCAACTGACACTCTGAACTTTCTGTCTGCGGTCAGGTTGACATAGACCCCACACTGCACGAGGGTAATATCTGTGAGTTGCGGGCGCCGGATGATGCCAGGGTCATGGATCGTCCGATGGCACGGATCCAAGAATTATGGCCACATGAACCGACTAAATATCACCTTCATATTTGCGTGAGGTTGCCCAGTGGTCAGTGCCGCAGGTTTGAACTTTGCTTTATGTTACTTACTGGATCACCATATGCCAAATAGAAATATCTATCAGAAAACGCAAGGCCGAGGACAAATTAGAATATGGCAAATCACCCAAGTTGGTACAGAAAGTAGAGTCTCTTCTCAAGCTCGTTCCCAGCGCCTCTGGTCTTAGTGGTGCGTCCGTCGTCCGAGTTGTTATCACAGTGTCGTAACCTTTGACCCTTCCCAGGCAATATGTCGAATGACTTGCAAGCCGCCTGGGACCTGTATAGAGTTATGTGGGGTCAACCTCTCCCAGTAGCGGAGACCGTCCATGGCCAGCAAGACAAGTTGGCATATGTGCCCTCTGAGCGACTCAGAGAGCTGGGTTAAAGTGGCTTCGATGAGGATGTTCTCTTAATCCGCCCAGAGTACACCACCGCATTTGGCTCACTGGATTTAGGGCCGTCAATGCAAAGGAGAGATAGTGTGGTTGTACTCGGACACCCTGGCATTGGTACGAGGTTTCCGCTAAATACTAACACATCTAACTATTCTTCTGTAGGAAAGACCTCTTTTCTATATTATGTCCTACTTCGCCGGTTAAGCAGCAAGAGTCCGACAGCGTTTCAACTACTTGGCGGCTCTATACTCTTCGACGCCAGTGGGCCCCGGGAATTCTCCGGTACTATCCCAGAACAAACTTTGGCCCTCGCCGACAATATGGAGCCATGCAACGCCTTTCAGACTGCAGCAAAGGCACAAGTCGTCCGGATAATTCAAACAACATCACCAGCCAAGAAGAACTGGAAGAGGTGGCATAAGAATCTCAAAGCGAGTCGGTATGTAATGGTCTACTTTTCGTCTGAGGAGATAGACACTCTTGGGTTTGTCTGACTTTTGCAAGTGTCTCCTCTCTTGCTGAGCGTCTCTCAACAGAAAGATACTCAATCTGAACTGTGACGAGCTCCAACGTTTTTACAATACATGGGGCCCTTCTGCGCGCACATGTGTAAACTTGACACGATATCCCAGCCAAGAAGCGGATTACGCGATCGATGTCGAAGACGCTGTGGAAGATTTTGTCCGGAAATTCCAACATTCTTATGTCGACCCATTTGAGCAATCCCACAAAATTGTTTCCGTCCGACCAAGGGGCGAAGAGAGGAGCTGCCCAACTGCACAAGTGGCCACAAGACGTATCGAAGAAATTATCCTACTTTACACCATCAAGACCGAGGTCGCTGAACAAGTTTTGTTTTACAAAACGCTGGGCACACATAGATGGTTCGGATCATCCGCGGGTTGCATCCTTAAAACCTATGTTCTTGCGTGCTTGTCCGCTTATCCCGCCTCGAAGCCTCTTCCCTGCATAGCCGCTGAGTCTGGCCCGTCCACCCCGGGCCTCGAAATACCTGTGTCTCGTCGGAAGCGATCGTTCGCTATTAACAGCGCTGCATCACTGAAGGAGGTAGACGAACACACAGCCCCCTTCTGTTTGATTCCCACCTCCTAGAATTTCGCCGCTTTTGATGCCATTGTCTGCAGTCAAGACTCTTTTTTTACAATCCAGGTGACCGTCTCTTCGACGCACAGTGCCAACCTAGATGGCTTTGAAAACATCCGCCGTGAGGTTCCGTCCTCGTTCCTAAAAAGCCGCAAGTGGTATCACGTGTTTGTTACAAACAACCAGATCAAAGCAGAAAGGTTGCGAAACAAGAAGCGGAAGGATCTCCCAGGAGAGATTGTTGTCTGCTCCGCGGTTTTCGATGTTGATCAATTGGGCTCAATTCACAGGCGCTTAATCGAAATGAGCAAAGGGAAGGTATGTAAGCGTCGACTGCTTGCGATTGGTGCTTATCAGAACAACTCTCAAGGGAGGTGACATGACTGACACCAAAGAAAAGATTATACATGGCTGTGACGACGATGAGGATGATTCAGATATCGACGACTCATGTCCATAAGTACATCATAGTCGTTGTATATAAGTGAGAATGTCCTTATCTCCAAGCGCTGCCTTGATATTGTACGTGCGCCGCAAGTCGATGTTGATCACGCGCTCGAACGCTTTGTCGTCGCCGCTCCTCGTCTCACTCGAGCCCGTGTCACGAGCGAGGACGACGTCGAGAGTTGTCGCACGGCCCGCGCGCCGCGCCCTCGACGGCGGGTAAGGGTCCCCTGACCAACAGCGCGACCCAGCCAACGTCTCTCCTCGAGCCCGCCCCACCTTGCTGACAGCAGTGTTACCATCCTAGCCACGAACAACGTCAACGATAATGAGCTACTCGTTCTCGTATCCCCAGTATCATGTATTCGTACGAAGCAACACCACCGAAGGCAACACGCAGAAATCACGACGGAAGAAACGGAGAAATATACGAGCAGGACGTCGACGAAGTCACGACCGTGGGTCGACGCCCACCGACTCAAAAACATTCTCGGAACCTGGTATAAGGAGTGATCACATGGCTGCCTCGGCCCACCAGCGGCATCGCCCCCGTGTAATTACACCATCACCTGCTTGGTCTGCGATACAGCATGCCGTTGCGCAGATAGTGTGACGTCGTCGATGTGCAAGGCAGAGAAACTCAGCATGTCAACGCAGGAGTGGAATTTGGGTGCATGTGGCGGGGTGCTACTAGGGGCATGAAGCTGTGAAGATTAGACGTCTAATGGCCATGCTTGTTTCGAGTTCGTGCTTGCAAACGTCGCTTTCTGACCTGTGTATGCGGAAGTGGCCCTGCAAATCTGTTTCAAGGCACCGGATCGCCTTGGGGAACGTGGGCTTGTCCTTCTAGGAACTCTTGTTCCAGCGCGTGAAGAATGATCGTTTCGGGTAGACAATGTCGAGCCGAGTAAGACGATGTGAGCTCGAGGCGTATGACCGTACGTGTGTCGTTTGCGTCACACTGTTTGAGCAGCTGTGGCCACAGCCGCTGCCGCAGAGCATCGTACAGCTGATATTTGGCCCTGCGCACACTGGCAGGCGCATTAGTGATCGTTGGTGTCGCCGCGTAGCACCACAACGCTCACCGGAATGTTATTGTTGGAGTACGCTTGAGTCCCTTGCTGCTGAATTGTTGGAAGGTGCGAAGGGCCGTCTTCTTCCTCAGGATAAAGCCCCGTATTTGGGTCTTTGGGAGCATTTGCAGCGAGGTCATCACCGACGAAGTCATTAAAGGAGAGCTTATCCCAGTCGAGCAGGGTGAGTCGCATACGGAACGAACGCTCGTTTTTGCGCACGAGCAAAAGTAGTTCTCCCCACACAGGTTTAGCAAGTGACAGATGACACGCGTACGGAAGACCTTCTTGCCGAATGAGACGACTACAAAGGGGTCTATATTTCACCCCGTGCGTGTCGCTTGAGATCTGGTCAACGCTGGAGCGGTTTTAGAGGGCAGAAACGACTCACTATTTCGCCATCACGGAAAGTGTAACGCACCTTGGATCTCAAGTATGAGATTGCCAACGACGCCGTCGTCAGTATTAAATCCAATCGCATCGCCTTTCTGTCCATTCCACGGGCCCAAGAATCTCTTCGTTTTTCCTTCAGTCATAGTCGCGACGCTCGATCGGCGTGAGCTCGACTGAGCTTGTCACGGTTCCGGGGAAGAGACTGGCTGGAGGCTCAGAGGCTGTGCCGAGCGCAGTGTAAGTACAGTCGAAATTGTCATAACGCATAACGTGATTCAGCCCCAAAAGGCTATGCGTTATCAGAAATATGCAAGACCACGGTTTTCCCACGGTCCGGGGATTTCCGCATACAGTGCCACAGCAACGACAACGACGATGCACCAGCTTCAAGCCACCTGTCCAGCCTCTGCTGGGTGCTCATTCGCAAATCCATTGTCCTCAGCTGGGCCTCAAATTTCCTCAAAACCTTGGAAAGTTCATATGATGCCTCAACGCCTGCATCAATACAGACCATCAACTCCTCTACACACCACTTCAATGATATCAGCATTGCTCATGAACTTATTGGGATTTTCGCCACTCTCCAGCTCACCAGGAGGGTTTACCAGGTCCTCAAGACTTGGAAGTGGCCCAAAAATGTGGCAGTGAGTTTTGAGTTCTGAAACTGCTTCCATAAGCTCGGTTTCCATCACCGTCATTGGCTTGTTGGGCCCCCACTTCAACTGTGCCATTTTCAGCTGCAGCCTCTTGTACAGCCTTTTGAGGCAAGTTTGGCTCAGACTTTGTAAGTTTGGTGTCATGATCATGACATGACGTCCATAGCTTGTGACTCGGACTTGTGATTCGTGACTCATGACTCGTGACTCGTACTATACTGTGACTCGTGACCGTGACTCGTGACCGTGACCCGTGACTGTGACCGTGACTCATGCCCTTTGCCCAGGGTCTGTTAGGGCTTACTTACCGATGACGTCATACCCTGTACCCAGGGTTAGGATGATGACGTGTTGCCTCGTGTCCAGGATCTAGACGACTCTAGACTGGACTATTATTAGCTATGACGTAGAATGGCGCATTGGCACTTACTGCCAGCGCATAGGATGGTCCGTGCGCGATGGTCCGTGCGAGGGCTCAGGGTTAGCCCCTCGCGTATATAAGACTGAGACAGTAGCTAGACAATTCCCTGTTTTAGTCTTTGAATAATCTAGCGCAAACCTAGCTCTTGTTCTTGGCTTTATTCCTTGTCCTCTGTGTTGCTCCATTGTCGACGTCTTCGTTCCCCTCAAGATCTACGCGGTTACGCACGGCCCGTGAGTCCCGCAGCGTTCGGGTATCGGGAGCGTTACGCAAGAGAGGCTTGACGGCTAGCACGAAGAGTCGGGCAATACGAACGATCCACGTGATCGTAACATTTGGTCAATGGGCATGTTGGGCCAAAGGAAAATGTAAGAAAAGTGAAAATTCTGAGTCACGATGAGCAATTTCAGAGGCACACTTGGGCTCAATAATGCATATTTGACAGCCAACTCTCCATGCATTATGCATTATGCAATTTCACCGGTGCTTCCCTATGTATTCAATGATTCAGAGCCCTAACCCTATGCGTTATTAAAAATATGCATTATCATGCTATGTGTTATGACAATTTCGACTGTATCTTCGGGATTGACGGTCGGAAGTGCCAGTGGTAGCTAGTTCGCGTGATATATTATTTCGGGGCACGTGTTACCCATCCGTACACTTGAACCTGCCCTGGGACCATGGGACCTTTTACCAGTCTTTTACCCATGGCTCCGATGTCGTCCTCGATTCTTTTTATTATTATTTAAAATGGATCATTGCTGATCGTAGAGCGGCCACTTGGTAGCTGGTAAGTTACCTCTCCACTGTTTTCTCTCGCAATGACGACTCTTTTTGAATCGCTACTTGGAAGCCTTTGTGCTCATGAACTATCTTTCATCTATACCCAAATTTCTGAGCTCTCCTTAGCTCATCTTTTGAACGAACGCTAACATCCGTTCTGCTGTAGACAGCAAGGTACCTTAAGGCTTATAGTGAGAGGGTAATTCGGTGAGTCTCGTCTTTCGACATCTCGGGTAGGATCGAACCCAATAGAAGTCAAGCCCTAAGTTCGCATTATTGGCGAACGCTGACGATCAACCATGCTAATACTGACCCTCCTCTTGTTTACATCCTCTCACCTCCATTGCGCTCATTACGCTCATATCTAGATTTTCCTATGCCATAGGTAGGAGATACGAAACGAAACATATTTGATAGCGGCAGTCCAGCGCAAGGTCCAGCGTTATAAGTTTACAGGAAAACAAGCTTATTGTATGTCCCATGTCAGCGGACTTTAGGCTTTCCTTTACTAGCATTTCTTGTATCTGTGTGGCGGTACCTCCCTGCTGGCTACATGAGGCATTGTCCGGTTAAAATAGGCTGCCGACCCCAATCACTTTGCAGTGTGTCAAGATTTAGTCATCTGTCCTTGCTTTAGACTGCCACTCTGTTCATACACGCCTGACCATGGATCAAGAATACTCAGAAAAGTAACCTCTCGCCTTATTCGACTTTCACCCTTTACCTGTCTAAGTCTTGGCGACCCCGCAGATGGTCGTTTTCGACATTTATGGCCTCACTGGAGGCGATCAAGAAGCGAATTAATGGGACTGCCGTTGTGGCAATGCTGACCGACCCTATCCTGATAATGGGAGGTTCCACATATGTGCCAGTGGGAAAACCACATGGATAATTTAGAGGGACTTAAATGGGGTATCAACCAAAGGGGAGCAGGACGCTAGGTCCCACGAAGCGCGTATACGTGAACTAGTGAAAAGAGTAAAGCACTCATTTACGACAAATCCGTGTGGTAAGACCAAAGGTATGACCGACATCGTCCTCCCATAGCCGGTCCAATTCGCCAAGTCTGGGTGGAAACGACAGTGACTACTTTAAGAGGGAGCTTGTATCCCAGTAACCTGAGATACCATCACGTATTTGATAGGCTATGTCTTCTGTGCTTACCCTCATCTAAGTAATACCAGTGTCCATCGGTAATGAAACCAAAATGGGACTTATAAGTGGGCGCACGACGCATGAGGCAGATTTCCAACAAGAGGGGCGAGGGTTCTTTTCATGCACTGGATCTCTCGAAAGGAACGTCACGAGTAGACCAGTCACGAGTATCGGTAGTCGGACGACCAGTCAACTTTTATTCCAACGAACTCGGCCGTCGTCGAAGATGCCGACCGCAGAAACCATCGAAGTGTGTTGTGCATGTGTATAATACACACAGTACGTCTACCCCATTGCGAACTGTGACTGTCAAAGCGCAATAGATAGAGAGAGAACCTGCTCACAGTGATGATACATAAAGAAGCAATGAAATTGATTGAGGGGAAGCCATGCAAACCAAGTACAGATGTCCTGACACCGTCCAAACTTTCAAGTTCATGCGCCGACTCTCCACCACCACCACCTTACCGCTCGATCCGAGCATCACCACCGAATCCTCAGACCTTCCCGACTTTGCCCAACGCCGGCGCCGACGTCGACGAGGCGATAGCAGCAATTTCCGCACCGCCGTTCGTCATGCCGACGCGCATGGGCACCGCCGGCGGCTTCCTACGCTTCGGCGGTGCGGGCGGTGAGCGGCGCTGGACCTTCTTCTTCGTCCCGCTCGCCGTCGACGTGGCACTCACCGCGCTACCCGCGGGACTAGGCGGGACACGCCCGTCAAAGGAGCGCACAGACACGGGCGAAAGCTGCGGCTGTGCAGGCGGGACGGCGAGCGCGCAGCCTCCGGGAGACAGGGGTGACGCGGGCGTCGGCTCGTAGAGCAGCGTGCCGGCTGAGTTGTGGCGGACAGGTAGGGAGACCTCGCGCGAGCCCGGGGAATGCGGACGAGGAGGATGTGGATCGGCGGAACGCTCGTTGGCGAGCGTCTCTGAGCCAGTGCGATCGCGGTGGCGGCGGGCGGTCGCCGCAGGAGGTGGTGTCGCACTGGCGAGATGCAGAGAGCTGTCGTTTGCGGGTTTACGGAGAACCTCAAGCCCGCGCGACGCAGGCTTTCCATTGGTTGCAGCCAAACCGCGCAAGTTCTCCGCGCTCCGACTGCCTTTAATGGAGCGGCGGCGAGAGATAGAGGGGTCGGCACATGGCGGGGCGGGGGCACTTGGAAGTTTCGGGGTTAGCGACTGAGCGGCCACGCGATCGCAACTTGGGCTCTCAGTGCGCTGTATACCGGGCTCTGCGGATACCCGTGCAACATTGTGGGGCGTACGGTGTTGGACGCACCACTCGCCGCTGAGACATCGGTCGACAAGACGTTTTGTTGTTGAATTGACTTCGCGGATAGATTCATGTGCAACCAAAGACTCGAGTGCGCGAACGATATGAGGGCGTTTATATGGGAGAGAGCGCAATTGCGTTTTGGTGAGAAGTGGGTGGAGTACGCGAAGGTACGTATGTCGGAGCTATAGAAATAGATTCAGAATTAGATCTTAGCGTCTTGCCTAAGAAGAATGACAGACTGATTCGGACTCTTCGTCTAGATCAACGATTTCCCTTAGAAAGACGTCCACGAGCACGCAGAGATCATTTGTGTAGAAATACTCTGACAGACCCTTGGTATTGAAGAGAATGTATAACATCTTCAAGACCAGTAGCTGCATGACAAGGTCCTCAGGGGTACGACCTGATACGCCGATTCAAATAAGTCCAGAAAACACACAAGTGAGACTCACTAGCACGATTTAACATGAAGATCAAGTTCTCGCCAAAGGTTTGGCTCGTACCGTGTCGCCGTATTAGCACGTGCAATACGCGATTTTGTGAATTTGTGACATTCGTGATATCACTTTGTGGTTTAGCAGCAAGTTCAGCGACCATGAATTGCTCGTTCAGTGAGATCTATGGTCACATTCAGACAGCAGCAAGCAGTAAAACGAATAGAACACGGACGATGAGCTTAATGACGGAATAGTTGAATGTTTCGTCATGCATGCAGCGAGTTTGTTCGACAAGGTCAAATAGCTTGTCCAAAAAGCTATCATCAAACACTTCTGTAAGGCCAGATGAGAGAGCAGAACAGTAGGCGCGTGGTATGGTAACATACTGAGTTCTGCAATGGTCAACTTCGACGATCGGCACACTTCATACAAAAGTCGCACGGATAGGGAGCGCAGTCTTGCCTCGATGGCGATTGCTAGACCCTTCCAACCTGTGCTCGGACCTGAGGTGGACGTTGAACCGGAAAATGTGTCCTCGATATCGGGATCAATGTCAACGAGAACGTGATCCATGAGGAGCGGAAACAACGGCTGCCAGCGTTTGTAAGACCGTAAGAAACTTGGGTTGCGTCGTCCATAGAGGAGCAGGATGCTGAATAGGATGAACTGAGCATGTGGGTCTGTGTTCTGATGGATCCGGCGTTAGTTCGCCTATGCACGTGGAGCCCTGCACAGCTACAGCTCACCATGGCTGCTTCGTCGGTTAGAATTTCACACATGCGTTCCGAATGAAACGCGAAGAGCTCCGAGTCAAATATGAGATTACACGCGTGTTCGAGCTGAAGAGGGCTCTGTAGATATTGCTCTGTATGCACCAAAACTGAGAATTGGAAGGCACAGCGTTTCTGGCGACGCACCATGGTACGAAGCGCTAAATGCTATCGAACGCTTCAGCGTGGCGTCTAGAAGGGACAGCGAGGCATTTCCCGGGATCTTTAGGATGTCTTCGAGCTCTGAAAAAGTGTTAACAGTCTGCGCCGGGATAGGCCTTCCCCAGAACGCACCCGACCAAAATTGTTGGGCATTGTCAATGAGGTAAACAATCCCGAAGCCATCCATCTCGACAATATTTTGCAAGCCTCTTTATGTGTGACAAGGTAGAGGGAGAGTTGAAGGCGAAGGGCAGGGCTGTGGTCTCAGTTTTGACCTATATCCAGTCTTCCGCTTGGTTTGTATATTTTCACGAGCACGCACACCAACCGGCGTTTCTCACGCTTGGCATCGAAAACCCCTACTCGGAAGTTCTCCTGCGTTTCAGCTTGGACTGTGGCCAAGTTCACTGTACTTTATAGTCGATGGTGAGCGTTCTTTCTCACAGATTCTACTGGCGATTAATCGCATCGTATGGTTCTCAGCGATTAACTCCATGCTGTAATCCCGCCCAGGCACACCATCGTCATACTTATCATGCTGGTGCATGCACGCAAAGATCGTGTGACCCATAACCACCCGCACGAGAACCCACGCTAGATTTGACAGCTCCAGGCTCTACTTTTTGAGTCAGAAATATGCCGGACATATGAGTGTCGAGTGTTGCACAGGCTTCTAATAATAACATTGCCACATTGGTCCCGCCTGCTATTTTGTGGCTTCCCCTTGCCACACCCACAACATTTTCTCCATTCAAAAAGTAACAGGCCTTATCAGAGTCTAGGTTCTGACAGACTTTTCAATAAATTAATCGTGGATGTGAGAGCAGCCTTACTGTGCGAACGCCATTCAGCCAGGCTCCGCGCGAAAAAAATAAATGCTTTTTTCGAGTCTTGGATACAACGCAGGTGCCACAGGGGTTTTTCAACAAGCCGTTGGCGCTACCACTATACTAGGATATTTGTGGTCGAGGGTTTGGAGTGGAGGCTAAAGAGCCCAAATCAATGACATGGAAATCCGATACGCGGTCTAGACTCGGGGGAATTCCCCCACGATGATGCACGGTCACCTATTACTATCCAAAGTCGCCAGCAGCGGTCAGACATCACAAGGCCAGGCCCAGACACGTCGCAATGCCGAGACGGAGACACCGGCAAAGGTTGGTCTTATAGCATTACTCCCTAGCCACGAATGTCTATTCATCTGAAGAGCAGGGAGACAATATCCCTCGCCCCCGGAAAGTATCGAGTGTCCCAGGCATGGAAAGTGCCAAATGGCTAGGCAAAGAGTCGTTCAGGGTAAGAGTTAGACATATCATATAGCTGCACGGGTCAATGCGGTGAGAGAGAGCCTGAGAATGGTCGCTTTGACAGTGACGTAGATTGCAGCGTTGTCTTGATCTAATAACTAGAAGTGCTAGCATCAAGATGAGCCAGAGCTAGAGGGCGCTAGGGGCGGGCAGGAGGAGGGGTGCAAGTAGAAGTCGTACACTCGTACACCAGCATGCCAGTATGACGCACGCTAGAACGAAGCAGCGCGCGTCCCGGCGGCGTCCGAGCCACCTTCCATTTACAGTACAGCCTCGTGTAAACCTGCAGAGATGAGAAAACAACGCAATCGTCTATCGGATGACGCGCCGTGGGCTATTAGTTGTGTCGTAAGTAGCGTCGCGAAGGTGCGGCGCAAGCAAGGGCGTAAGTGTCCCTACTTTTCCTCTGAACTCGGCAACACTGAATGCCAGGTTCAGATTCTTAAACAGTAACACACCCAATACGTCACGCGGGTTGGCTCCTTTTTGATATCTGAAGTTCTTGTGAAACTGCGGTGACCGCACCTATTCTTGCATAAACCCGCCTTTCTCGTCCCGAGATTGTTGCGAGCGCAAGGGGTCGAGCCGAATAAATTTGCTGTGGGTTCTAGACGTCTTATTTACGAACACTCTCGCCCCTCCACTCGAGCAAGGCTAGATTCGAAAATGAGGCTTTGTTTAAAAGCCACGACCGGAATAAGCGATGTACAGGAGCTCCGCGATCACATTCGGACGGCTGTCACACAAGCATTCTAGGTAAGCAGGCGAATGTGATATGCAGGTATTGAAAAAAAGTCCTCATTGACGGCGATTGCATGTGTTCCCATATAGTCCAATCGGCTCTTATACATTCGCGAGGTGGTTCAAACGAGACTACTCATACGACGCAAGTTACCGAGTAGACGTTGTAATCAATAATCTTGAGGCAGCCTGGTGCCGTCTGAACCGAGGAGTGCTGACGAGCCCCGTCACGGTACTACAGAGTTCAGGGACCTGGCCCCCATAAGCTTTTCCGACCCTCACCAGCATTATTTCGGTGTTCGTCCAAGTGGATCTACTATCCAGCGCACGTTAATCCTGGACCTCCAGCCGAGAGCGCACCGGACCTCGCGGGTCTTAGCTCGCTGAGCCAACTACGTGGCCAAGTCACGGCCATCTATGCAACGGCATTATTACATTTGTTTGTGCAATAGCTGGCGCTTGCGATGACCTTGGGTAGTCCTCTCGCTAACGTCAGTGGCGCAAGCATATTTGGCTAGTCTACTGGCCCGGCAGAGGTTGGTTTTCTCGAAATTGAGGGCAACATCTCGCATCCTCGGCAGTTCTGCCACTCTCCGTCATCGTGGGTGGCGTTAGTATGGGATGGCGTCGTATTCCCGAAAGGCTCTGTGAAGGTTGAAGCGCGTCTAGTAGATTTCAATTATGACATCGGGGTCAGAGTAAAAGGATGTTTTGTATATAATACAAATAACGGCATTCAAGTTGTTGTATGCGTGATGGGTCATATGGTTACTGTGCTTCATAGCGCAGAAGCTAAGTTAGCCTACGCTGGACAAACTTCATTTCCACCAGAGTTGCGGTACACTATTAGCTATATATAGCACTATCATAGCCCCACCTTACAGCAGGTTCCATATCGATAGATACCTAGCAACCATTTTTCACACATAGGCGGCATTTGAATGGGTATTTCAGTGACCATGCCGAGTTTTCTTCCCACACAAACTAATTGAAGTAATTAAATAATGAATTTATATAACGTACTTATCATTTTCTGCGAAAGCCGTGAACGCGAGGTACTGACCTCAGGAATCAATCACACAGGATGGAAGTAAAAATATATATAGAAATCTCGTGTATTCGATGAGAGAAACAAACCCATAGCTGTACTAAATGTAAGTAAGGGGGCCAACATTGTGGCCAGTGACGTCCCATCACCTTCCGTTGTCGCCGTTGTCGCCAGCGCATGATTGTCCGGGGCTCCAGCCACTATATTTGTGTTCGCCTTGCATCGCTGTGGTTGCGGTCATAGTTGTTCTGTGGCAGTTGTGGTCATGATTATCATCTTGCTGCCCTCGCCGTAGTGGCCTCACTGCCCGTCATTTGCAACTTATCATGGCGGGACATGCCCACTGTGTTGAATTGATATTGCAATGGGATTTCACGCAGCGTCGTGGCTGCTTGCATGGCCGTGTTGTGATAGCACTGACGTGGCGTCATGACGAGTCTTGCACGCCGTGACAGGGTGACAGACTAGTGAAGGGTGTACGTGGCGGCCACGTGCTTGCGTGTGGTGAAGCAATAATGATAGCGGTAAGGAAGGAGCGCAGCACAGCAGGTGTATCGTGATGGTCTTGCGTGCCATAGTGGTGGCGATGGCAGAGGGGGGACGCAGCGGCCATGGCAAGGCGATGAGGACTTGAGCGGTGAGGCGAGACAATTAGTGTTTGAAAGTCCGGTCCGGTCCAGTTTTTTGGACCCGAGAGCCCAGACCGAGACCGAGACCGGTCTTCCGAATTTTCTGGGCCACAAATAACCGGACTGAACTGACATAGACCAGTCTATGTCGGTTTTTTCCAGTTACAAGACTGGTCTCAACTGGTTGAGGTTGAGACCAGTTTGCAACTGGTAAAGACCAGTCTTGTAGGCCAAGATAACACTCTCATAGCAAGGACTGTACTAGTAATTACCGAACAATGTACAGTAGTCTAATTAATATAATGCCCACCCCATCCGAGTCGTTACTGCCCCCCCACCGTCGCTGCACGTTGTGGGTTGTATCTGAGTCATGGTTGTCGTCTGTCGCATCCGTGTTGTCGTCTGTCGCATCCTTGTTGCTGTCTGATGTGTCCGAGTCGTCGTGTGTTTCCCCCGAGTTGTCGTTGTTGTCGTTCGGTGTTGACATGTCGTCCGAGTCCTTGATGAAGTTGACAAGCCAGGGGGCCCGCTGACGCTATTGTTAGTCGCCAGCCCAAGCGCCGGGCTTGTCATCTTCACCACGGTGATGTGGGATTGTCTGACGGTGTGGTTGAATTGCCGTCGCCACCTCAGGTATGTGGCATTGGTGGGGTCATTGATGCTGTTGTTGCCGTCCTGAGTATGCTAAGTCAAGCCATAGCACAGTTTCCTAAAGCGTGCTTTCAACTTGAACGTGCCCGGCCCGAGAGATTGCCAGCTCGAGTCTTACCGTAGTCACCTTACTGACTTGTGCCACATTCTGCTGTCTGGTTTGTTTGCTGGCTCGCTCATCTCGCAGTTACGTGCATGTTATATCCTTCTGGTCAAATACCTCAGCTGAAACTATACCTCAACCAGCCACAACAGCGGAGTGCCAGTCAATGGCAAGGTGATGACGGCAAGACAAAGACGAGGACCTCAACTTGAAGACGATGATGATGACCTCGACGACCTCAAGACGACGACAACGGTCAAGACGACGATCACGACTTGGACCACGACAACCTCAAGATGAAAACAACAACCTCAAGACGACAATCTCAGGACCACAACCACTCAAGACCACAACCACGACCTCAAGCAGACAACCACGACCTTAAGACGACGAGTCAACGACCACAACCGCATTGACAAGATGCTGGCCATGACCTCCAGACGACGACACGACAACTCGGACTTGGACGACGACAACGCAACGTGACTCAAACAACTCGGGCAGATTTTTATAAACATAGCTAGTGTATATACTTCGTGTACTAGTACTCAGGCGGTAAAACTACATCAATTTCATGTGAGAATAATTGGAGCAAAGTAAGTGTGAGAAAGAGAAAAGACCGGTTGAGACTGGTCTTGACCGGTCTTGCATCGGTCCACTGATTTTTGGCAATGCACTGAGACCGAGACTGGACCGCGGTTAGCAGTCTTGATCGGTCTTAGTAATTTCCGGTCCGGATCAGTCCCAGTCCGGTCCAGTCTCAGTCTTTTTTCAGTCTTGAGACTGGACTTCCAAACACTAGAGACAATGAGAAAGGAAACAAAAAAAAAGGATATATCTTGAGCACTGGGCCAAAGCCCAGCTTGTCGTCAAGCGCGTCTTTATGATGGTTGTTGAGGGAATAGTGTGGTAGGGGAAAAGGGAAGGAGGCAATGGTGGACGACAAAGGGTGGCATAGCCAACACGTTTGACAGGTGATGAAGCCAATGAGGGAGAGACGTGTAGCGGGAACCCGAAGCTGAAGTTGAAGACTGAGGACATGCACAGCCCAGAAAAAAAATACAACTCACCTTTGACCCAGTGTCAAATTTGGGGGAAGGCTAATCTACCTGAAAGAGGGAGAGTGATGATGGTTCTAGGGTAGACAGTGAGCACATATGAGGAGATCGAGGATGGAGTGGGCAAGGTGGTTGTGGTTGGATGAGATGGGCAACCGTCCCAGGAGTAGCTTTGTCAGCTGCCCCCCATGCTTGCCCCCACATAACATGGACAGGCCTTTCCTGCGCTACATCTCCAATAGCTCCATGACCTTGCACTGCGGTCTTGTCCCTAGATCTTTATATCCGCGTATGTATGGTATTTACTCTAGAAATGTATTATGGGAAAGGCACCTGAAGGGGATGAGCAAGGGGATGAGCGTCCTTGGTAGGGAGCTCTACCCCTATTCAATAGACCCGGCGTAGTCTTTACATGTTAGGTAAGCTACTTCACGTGCGGTCATAATCTCGGAATAGTCCGAAAGCTCGATCTCAATCTTACTCAGCTGGTTAGTGCCGACTGGTATCCCTACACTCCCCTTCACGTCGGTGCTAATCCCATCTCTGCGATGTGCTTTCTGTGCTTTGGTCTTGGCAATGCCTTAGTGAGGACATCGGCCGTTTGATCTGGGTCACGACAATCTCCGATCTCGACGATGTTCTTGGCCACAAGTTCGCGCGTCAAGTGCCATTTTGTAGCAATATGCTTGGCTCTCTTATGGAACTTGGGATCCTTCGCCATCGCCGCCGATCCGGTATTATCTTCTCTAATCAGCGTTGGATACTGCTGATCATAGCCCAATTCTTCGAACAGATTCCTCAACCATGAAGCTTTGCGACTCGCCTCAGATAGGGCAATGTACTCAGCCTCGGTCGAGGACTGCGCAGTGACCGATTGCCTCTTCGACATCCAAGTGATCGCTCCCCCGCCCATCAGGAAAACATATCCCGAGACCGATTTGTAATCATCGGTGTTGGCATACGCGGCATCAGAAAACCCATGGAAGAGGTTCGAGTTCTTATTCTCGTTCCTCCTCTTGGAGTAGGTTATGCCGTACGTCTTCGTGCCTGTGAGATAGTGTAGTATCCGTTTCAAGGCAGAGGTATGTTCTAGACTCGGGTTAGCTGTATATGATGCTAATCGGTTCACGGCATATGCAATGTCCGGTCTAGTAGCATTAGCAAGGAACTGAAGTTCGCCGAGCAATCGCACATAGGAATTGCTCCGGCTCCCCTCGTTCCCGTCAGGATTAGGGACGAGCTCCATATTCAGGTCAAGCGGCGTCGCAACGTGATTTGCACGCTCCATGCCTTCCTTCTCCAGGATGGCTTCTATGTATCTCTGTTGCGTGATCTTAATCGACGCCTCATCGCGTGTAACCTCGATTCCGACGATCTTCGTCGGCTCGCCCATATCGGTGACTTCCCACTCTGAGCGTAAGTCCTTTTTGGTACTCTCCATTGCTATTTCTGACGTCGCGAAGAGCATGAGGTCGTCGACCCAGACAGTAATTATCTCAAGATCGACTCCCCTTTGGACATACGCACATGGATCTGCCATCAGCAAGGTAAATCTGTGCTTCGTAAGTTTATCATCAAGTTCATGATTCCACTCGCGCCTGGACTGCTTAAGTCCATATAGGGTTTTGACGAGTAGGCAGACTCGATCTGTCCCGTCTTCATAACCTTCGGGTTGCCGCATGTAGACTTTCTCCTTGAGGACACCGTTTAGGTATGCCCCTTTCACATCCATCTGTTGGGTGCGGAGATCGTTTATTGCTGCTAGCGCGAGGATGGCTCGAAGCGTCTCGAACCTTACTACTGGGGAGAACGTCTCTGTGTAGTCGTATCCCAGTCTTTGCGCGTACCCTTTGGCCACTAAACGTGCTTTATATTTTAGTAGGTTTCTGGCCTTGCCGTACTTCCTTGTGAAGACCCATTTATTGGCGATGGGGACAGAGTCCACAGGTGGTTCAGTGAGTGTCCACGTACCCTTTTGGCTGAGCTGACTAAGCTCTGCCTGCACCGCGCGTTCCCACTCGGGCCACTCGAGCGACTCCTTTGCCTCTTTGAGGCTCTTCAGGTCGCCGGGTGACTCGATCCCTACGGCGTTAACTACATCCTCATCTTCTGAGTCGGAGAAGGGATTGTCAAGTCGCCGGTAGTCTTTGCGTATCCCTCGAGTTTTTCGGGGTTCACATGGTGAGTCTTCTTCTTCTTCACTTCTCTTTCTCTTCGATCCACTGCCCACATTCTGCCCTAGATCTTTAGGCTGTGCGTCCGACACGCCGCCGGTGGACAGGGTGTCCGGTTCCAGTCTTCCCAGCTCCCCTCCACGCTGTGCGTCCGGCGCGATCATGGCGATCGGCTCGGTAGGGGGAGAATCTTGGGTCAACTCTAGGAAACGGTAGTTTCGAGAAGTGAGTACCTTACACGTTTCCACATTGTAGTACTGAACGGCCTTCGGCCCATCTTCATACCCTACATAGGCCCTTCTTTGCGACTTAGGCAACATTTTGCGCTGTGTGGCCTGGCCTTGTAGGAGCACCCATACCGGTGCACCAAATTCTCTGAGGTGGGGTGACGTCTGGTCTCTTTCCGAACCATAGCTGATACGGAGTCGCCACTTTTAGGGCTCTCGTATAGGAACGGTTTCAGACATATGCTGCATGGGAGACAGCGTATTCCCACAGGAATTCGGGCATTTCTTGTCCGCGCAGCATCGCACGGGCGAGCTCTACCAGCGTGCGGTTCGCGCGTTCGGCTATGCCATTCTGGGCAGGTGAGTAGGGCGCTGTCATCTGATTCTCTATGCCACGCTCACGGCACCACGTCCCCAAGGCCTCGTTTATGAATTCTTTCCCCCTGTCTGTGCACGTCGCACGCGGGGGCTTCCCATTCGCCTCGAGGTGCGTTAGGTAATCCTTGACTCCCTGTGCCGCCTGATCCTTCCCTTTCAGGAAGTGCACGGTCATGTATCGCGACGCATCGTCGACAAATAGAAGAAAATATTGGTTTCCGTTGATGGAAAACCTGTCATACTTGCCCCAGAGATCCATGTGAGTGAGTTCACCAGGTGAAGTCACGTGGACTAATTTCTCGCTATAGGCATCTTCCGCTTGCTTTGCTTCGGTACACGTGACACAATCGGGTTTAGGCGTTGCAGTGTCCACGCGAAGGCCATCAACGAGTCCATTGTCCAGTAGCTTTTGTAGCCCAGTGTAACTAACATGTCCAAATCTCCGGTGCCAGGTCTCCCAGCTCGGAAGCGTTTTGGAAGTAGTGAATGTAGCGGAAGCGATCGCCTGAGGCTTTTGGGTAGGACGAATGCTAACGTCCATCTTATACAGATTGTTATCTGCTAATTGCCCTATGGCGATCTGGTTTCCGCTCTTGGAGATCAGTGTAAGCGTTCCGTGGCTGAATACACAAGTCCCGCCGGTACGGTCCCATCGTCCCAAAGATATCAAATTATTCTTATTGTTCGGGATATGTAGGACGTTCTCAAGTCGCAAAAGGTAAATTTTGCCGTTTAATCGCAATTCGAGTTCGACCGTTCCTCGACCTTTTATAGGGACTTTGGTACCGCCGATGCCGATCACGGAAGTGTGCTGTAGCGGCTCGTATTCCGCGAACGTGGTGCGCTCATTCGCGACGTGTGAAGTCGTCACACTATCGGCAAGCCAGTCATACCAAATAGTGCGGGTGTCGATTGCTGCAACATCACTAGCGTCGTAGTCTTCGAAGTTATAACACTCACCAAAATATTCTGACTCGCTCCGATCCTCTTTTACAATAAGCGCGACTTGTTCGTCGTAAGTGGTGGTGTGTGCTTCTTCAATCTTGGAGGTAAGCCCTCCTTTTGGTTTGCCACTGCCGCCGCTGCTAGCCTTGCATGCTTGGCGTCGCTCATTCTCCTCCTTTAGAATACCCATAAGTTTCTGTGACCTCACCAGCTTTTTCGGGTCCACCTGTTCGTCCCCAAACTCACCTCCGACGTATTGCTGTGTAAACGAGTCCCAAGAGCGTGGGAGTGCCCACGCGATGAGCATTTTGAAGTATTCATCGTCAAGTGGCATGCGTGCATTGCACACCTGAATAAGGCGTTCCCACTGGCTCTTCAACTGGTTGAGAAGCTCGATGATGTTAGTATTCTCGTCGGAAACAATGTGATTCATAGCGTAGAGGATACTGAAATAACTGTTCAGCCCTTTTGTCTGATGCACGGCTTCTAGATTCGTCCAGATCTCTCGCGCCGTCTCACAACGGTGCGTATGGACCATCTGCGACTCTGTTATATTATTCGTGATGAGGACCTGGGCATAGCTGTCGTTGTCTTCCCAGGCTTCCACATTCCGAGGACCGGCAGGGCGCGGAAGCGACCCATCGACATACTGGCGTACGTGGCAACTGCGGAACATTCTCCACATCCTAGTACGCCAAGTCGCCCAGTTATCTTCGGTAAGCGGCTCAATCACTCGAGTCACTTGCGAATCGGGAGCCTTAGCCTCAGTAATGTAGAGTTCCTCCTCCTCTGAGGAGGAGGGGTCCACAAGCTGTGGTAGATCGTCCTCGTCTGCGGGTGGATATGGAGGCATAGTATAGGGGTTTATTGTTTTTCGCGCAGGGAATGATGATAATGATGATTATTGAACTGTATATTTTCCTGGCCTGAGGTTTTAAGCTATGGGGCCAGGGCCCATAACCTCTAGAAATGTATTATGGGAAAGGCACCCGAAGGGGATGAGCAAGGGGATGAGCGTCCTTGGTAGGGAGCTCTACCCCTATTCAATAGACCCGGCGTAGTCTTTACATGTTAGGTAAGCTACTTCACGTGCGGTCATAATCTCGGAATAGTCCGAAAGCTCGATCTCAATCTTACTCAGCCGGTTAGTGCCGACTGGTATCCCTACATTTACGATGGAAAAAAGAGAATTTCCTCCCAGACCTCAGTTAGGCTCTGTGCACCATTTTCACGATTCTCCAATGTTCTGCACTTTCACGTGCCCTTAGCAACTCAAGTGCAGAGCATTCCCGATAGAAGAAATTAAGCTTGCACGGTCCTGCAACATGTGAAGGCGTGCACGACCCTCTGCACTGAACGTCCCACTACGCAAAAGCAGATAACTATTCTATAACCCCAATTCTGTAAAATAACCTATTTCTAAATCATATTTCCCTTCACTTAATTATGAACCCCGCTCTTACGTTTCGGAAGTCCGCTTATGTATTCGAAATGACGGGTATCTATCGTTATGGAACCTGCTGTAGTACCCACCCCACACTGGCAGACGGTAAGACAGTGATGTTATGCTTGCTTTCAGGGGGTACGGTACGCAGCTGGTTCGGCTAATTGCACTAGCCAGGCTGTAAAGACTTACTGTACACCGAGCCTCGCAGACAGGCCAGAGCTAACTGGGTAGAATCCGGTGGCAATGATATATCAACCTTGCTCATTCGAGGAAGGCTGTGAATATACTAGTAAATCAGGGCTTGAGCTCAAGAGAGATGAGACCGAATCAGTTCCGATCTGGACAGTCTGCCCCAGCCTGTTTTACGACATTAAACCAGTGATATTCGTCGAAGCTGTCAAAACCAGTGCTCGAAATGTCCGTGCGACACAATGAGGCAACGGTCACAACATGTGTAAAGTCAGGACTGTTGAATTTCGCCCTTGGATTCGCTTGTGAGTCCCGGCAGCTATATAGAATAAACCCGAACTCCTCATCAACTAAGGTAGAGGCATCGAGCTATGTCAAGAGTGTGATAAAAACCTTCATCGCGTGGTCTTGCCGCTTTATGTCCTCCGCAGAGCCCCGGGTGAAGAACAGCCACACATATACCGATGATCCCTATTTCCAGAAAAGAAATACATTGTTACTGTACGATTAATTGCCTCATTGATTGTATTCTGCCATTCGAACATCACGGTATCAAACGTGCTTGCACAGCCAATTGTTTGACCTCACTGAACTGATGGCTGTGTATCTGTGAGCATCACTCAACGGAAATGGTCAAGGATCCCGTAGTTTCTGCCGACGTCTCTGCGGTCGCAAGGTTCAAGATCGGATTTGCTCTCATCTATTTTTACAGTATGCCTGCTCGCGGACCACATGCGACGTTTCTCGCAGCGACTTGAGTGTAACTAGTAGTGTCTGACCATTCGGCTGTGTGAGTCTGTGAGTACGGAGCAAGACACACATGATTGTTGGGTCTGTCACAAGGGGCAAAAACTATGCTGTGCTGCAACCATCAGTTAGCCAAAAGTGGTGCTGACAAAGGCTGGGCGTCACGATGCGGATAGGGGAAGCTCAGTGGCGAGCTTCCGTTTGGACAGCATTGAGTACTATTGAGTGGCGATGAAGATGGGGTTCAAAAGGAGTTCTTAGGATTGGAAGTCCATACGGACACATGGGTGTGCACTGCTGCAACTATAATACCGGCTACAGACCACGATGAGACAGCGCCTCGCGTTATCCAGGGCTAAAGTCGTAGACAGGCATAAATACGTACACACTTGCATAAGCGCCGCAGACACCCCTGCTTTCCAACCTGCCACCATTGACTCCTATGGGGAACAACCAAAGCCAGAGTCCTAACGCTATCAACAAGATCCCGCGCAAGATTGCCAACAAGTTCCCTGTATCGTCACTGCGAGATCGTCAAAAAGACTCTGGGTATCGCTCTGGTTCTGCCAGCTCATCCGGGACGGCTACAAAAGGGGTCCGCACCAACGACCAGACGAGTGCAACAGTTGCCAGTGCTGGCATTGTTGAACAAGGCAGTACGCCACGGCCCGAATCGGCGCCGGACGTCACAGAGAGGGCTCGCGATGCTCCGGCGCTGCCGACGCGAAGCGCCGAAACTGTAGGTCCGCAATGATGCCATTTATAGGATGGCTACTGACTCCTGGCAATCTTGTTTCCTGCACCCGCTGCGCTTTCGTACCCCCTCCTCGTCCGCATAAAGTCATCTAGACCTCCATTAGAGATGCCAAATGCTCCAGTGACCGTCCCGTGCCAGGTGACTTCGTTCACTAATGATGGAAATCGTGGTTCTAATCACGGTAATCACTAGTACCGCACAGGAAAGACACTCGGTAGTGGAACTTATGCGATAGTAAAAGAAGCTGTTCATATCAAAACGGGAAAGTACTATGCTTGCAAAGTGATTAACAAGAAGCTCATGGAGGGTCGGGAGTTCATGGTGCGTCGACCATGGTGTTATCATCGTTTGTGGCGTGACATCTGACATGGACCCAGGTACGGAACGAGATCGCGGTGTTGAAACGTGTGTCCAGCGGCCATAAGAATATCGTCACGTTGCATGATTATTTCGAGGTCTATCTCCACATCGAGTTTACGAACGTGCCCCTAACTAGCAAAGGCAGACATCCAATAACTTGTACCTTTGCTTTGACCTGTGCACTGGTGGAGAACTTTTCGACAGGATATGCGCCAAGGGCAACTATCATGAACCGTACGTGGATTATTTCGTGGCTTGTCCCCATGCTGACACTCTCGTAGTGATGCGGCCGACTTGGTGCGAACGATCATGAAAGCCGTCCAGTACATCCACGATTGTAACATTGTTCATCGAGACCTTAAACCTGAGAACCTACTCTTCCGCACACCCTCTGAGGATGCAGACATCATGATCGCTGACTTCGGGTTGAGTCGTGTCATGGAGGAAGAACGATTCCATTTGCTCACCGAAATCTGTGGAACCCCGGGATACATGGCTCCTGAGATTTTTAAGAAGAGTATGTGGTGCCACAGACCTTATCGCGAGACATGCAGACTAACGAATAATTGTTTTGCGCAGCGGGTCATGGGAGACCGGTGGACATATGGGCTATGGGAGTGATCACATACTTCCTGCTCGCTGGCTACACGCCATTCGACCGCGAAAACCAGCAACAGGAGATGGAAGCTATCATCGCAGGAAACTACAAATTCGAACCAGGTGCGTTGTATGAGTTCATCATGCGTCCCATCTCACCTACGCCGAACAGAGGAGTATTGGGCGAATGTGTCCGATACTGCGAGGGACTTCGTCAGTGCATGCCTGACGATAGACCCTACCAAGCGCCCGACTGCGACAGAGATGCTGCAGCACCGGTGGCTCTCAGACGAGAAGCCGCACTTCGTCCCCGATCCTGACAGCCCGACTGGTGGTCCTACAGACCTACTCCCGCATATCCAGAAACGTCTGGACGCCAGGACACGCTGTCAGTCTCTGCGACATCTTATTTTCATCGGTGTCATGCTCACGCGATTTCTCACAGTCCGTCGCGCCGTGTGGGGAATTACCGCGATGAAACGTATGTCGACACTTGCTTCGCTTTCCCCCACAGGCGAACTCGAAGCGAATATTGCCAAATACAAAGAAGAATCCGAGAAAGAGGACGTTGACGAAGTATGTTCGCTGTGGTCTTTCACCCTGTTTCCAAGCACCACCTAACGCCAACTGGCAGGGCCGTGAGATAGTGCATCATCACAACCAAGAAGAGGACGAGAAGACAGTTGACGAAGGACCGCAGAAAGGGGCTGACCTGGTATCCACGATGAGAAACATGTCAGTGGAGGGCTCATAGGCTATCCCGCCGTGGCACCGGTAATGATGGGGACGGTCCCCCAATCTAACACCGCGACAGCTTGTACAATTGATACGGCGGGTTTCTTGGGATCTAAGGCTTCTTCACTGTCTCGCAATTTTTGTCACGTATGGTTCTAATGTTGTCATCATCTAATTCAGCCTTGCTCGTTGACTGCAAAGAACTTGAGGGTTGCACAGCAGGTCAGGGTTAGGAATGATATCCTGACCCTAAAAAAGTCGAAGTACGTCTACGTGCCGTTCAGTGCTCGAGAAGGCTGCTTTTGAGCTGGGACGATGAGCCCTAAATATAGCAGCCAAAGCCAAGCCCCGACAAGTGTAGTAATCAAGCGGCGTGTTGTGACCGTGATCGCACTTGCTCCTCCATCAAGCTTCTTCTTAACCGTCGTTATACACCGAGCGCCGAGTCCCTACCAGTGCTCGATGTTCTGGCTAGAACTCAGGCGACCCAACTCGTTTTATAAGTTTTTCTGAACGCGTCAGCCAAGCGTCCATGCAAGCGCCGGTGCTTCGTTCTCTGCCGAAGCTTGAAACATGGGGCCATAAGTAGTCCTCCCAAGTGATGGTTTTACCCCGGTTTCGTGATCCTGCTAACGGACTATGTTTCTGACGTTTTCCAGCTGTTCAAGCTCGGGCTCAAGTCCAGGACTCCAGGCATTCACTGGCAATCCTCAGGTTCGGCCACTCATGCGCTCGTGGTCTCAGGCTGTTTCCGTAGCTCCCATCAGCACTATTTGTCATCAGAGACTGACCTAAATTAGTAGCTCTCCTCCCCCAAAAGGAATATAAAACGCTCGCCATCTACTGGGACACTTGGCGTTGATTGTGGCTATGCTATTGGAGATCCACTGTACCCCGTGCTACTTGATTTCTGACTGTGCGCCGTCACGCGTCCGGCGCCTCTCTTACTCAATTCCCGTTACTCCCTCATCACTTCTGTGTGTCAGCACAACAGCCTTCTTTGCTCTCCGTGGATTTCGCACTGAAGTTCTTATAAACTAGGCCTCATGCTCGGTTACTGGTCCCACTTTTTCCTCACACGCCTCTCACGACCATCATGTCTGGGTTATTTCACGACACGTTTTTTGCTCTTGTCGTCCGCGCTGTCCTAGGACCGACGTACTTCCGCCATCTCGATGAGATGGAGCCACCTGACGTATATCAAAAGACAATCAGAAGGATGAAGTCATCGGAAACTACGATAGGACGTGGGACGAAAGACCACGATGATCTACCAAACGTTCAAATGGGCGGCTTCGGAGCGTTCGGCGAACAGGACGTACATGTAACCCAATCGGTCGCTCTACAATCCACTCTAACTTTAGCACGTGCGGAAGACCACGACGATCCACTAAACGCCCGTGGGCGCGACTATGAGGCGTTCGACGAGGAAGCACACGCAACAAGACCAGTGGCTCTACAATCCACTCTTACTCTAGGACCTGGGGTGGAAGACAACGATAGTCCACTATACCCTCCAACGCGCGGCTTCGGAGTGTTTGACGACCAGGAAGCACATAAAACTCAATCGGCAGCTTTACAGTCCTCTCTGACTATCGTGGGGGTGAAGGAGCAACCAAAGTCTTCCAAAGGAGGGGATTCATTGTTAGTCACTTGGAATGGTCCTGATGACCCAGAAGTAAGCCAGGATCATCTTTCGCTTCCTTTACGTAGCATCACTGATTCTCTTTCCAAGAACCCAATGAACTGGTCACGGGCGAAAAAAGTTTGGGTCATGTTTCAAGTCTGCCTCCTGACGTTCTCTGTTTACATTGGCTCTGCGATCTATACCGCGGGTATCCCGGACGTCATGCAGGAATTTCACGTCAGCTTAGTCGCCGCAACTCTCGGGCTTACATTATTCGTGGCAGGTTATGGACTCGGTGCGTTGCCCATTGATGTTTGAAATCGATATTTTGTTCAACTGTTCTTTGTCGGGTAGGGCCTATGCTTTGGTCGCCAATGAGCGAGATGCCTTACATCGGGCGCATGCCCATCTACTTATTCACTCTATTCCTATATGTCGTCCTCCAGGTTCCAACAGCGCTAGCGACGAACTTCGGCATGCTTTTGGCGTTCCGGTTCATTACGGGCTTCGTCGGGTCGCCGGTGCTCGCAACAGGTGGTGCCACAGTTTCAGACATATACATTCCAAAGAAGCGAGCATACGGCATCACAGTCTGGAGTGCCTTCGCTGTAGCCGCCCCCGCGATGGGACCCATTGTCGGCGGTTTTGCGGCTCATGAGAAGGGCTGGAGATGGACAATATGGGAATTGACGTGGTTGGGTGGTTTCACCCTCGCCCTTCTCTTCTTCTTCTTCCCCGAAACCTCTTCCTCCAATATTCTTTATCGCCGCGCCAAGCGTCTTCGGAAAGCCACAGGCGACAAACGACTCAAATCGCTGTCCGAAATTGAGGCCGAGAGCATGACTGGACGCGACATCGCCTCCCAGGTGCTGGTTCGACCGTTCACACTCAATTTCCAGGAGCCTATCGTGCTGCTACTCAATCTTTATATCGGACTAATTTATGCCCTCTTCTACCTCTGGTTCGAATCGTTCCCAATCGTCTTCGTCGAAATCTACCACTTCAGGCAACAGTTTCTCGGTCTCGCATTCCTCGGCTTATTAGGCGGGATACTTATTACGCTTCCCCCATTCTTCTACTACCTCTATAACGTTCAAGAGAAGATGTTTGACGAGAACGGCCAAATCAAACCCGAGAAGCGGATGCCTGTCGCCATCTTTGGTTCATTCTTCGTCCCGATCTGTTTATTTTGGTTCGGCTGGTCCTCTCGGGCCAGCGTCCATTGGATTGTGCCGATCATAGGCTCAGGGCTATTCCCTATCGCCGGGCTCCTTCTCTTCGTGAGTTTCACTTGTCAGCGGGCGCTGATGCTGAGACTGACTTGCGCGCTCCGTAGAACGCGGTACTGAGTTACCTCACGGACGCGTACCCAGCACATATTGCGAGTGTACTTGCAGGGAACGATCTCATTCGCTCTGCATTTGGCGCGGGATTCCCACTGTTTGGAGCTGCAATGTACCACAACCTGGGTGTGGGATGGGCGAGTACTCTGCTTGCGTTCCTTTCCTGCGCATTCATTCCTATTCCTATTCTTCTGTACTATTACGGAGAGCGCATACGTCTTGCGAGTAAGCATGCACAGCATCACTAAGGCGGACGATTGGTCTGTATATTGTTATCATACTACACGAATTCTTCACTAGCAGTCCTGCTACTACTTAGACATGTTTTGATAAACCATAATAGGATATTGATTCTCACACATCACGTGCCAGCACCGTGCAGTGTGCAGTTTGAGTTGCACAACGACGACGCTTGACTTGATACCCCTTTCTACTACACTCTCCAGACACCCTTTCTGACCTCAGAAGTCCTAATTTTCACTGTCGAAATGAGCCCAAAGGAAATTACGGAGCCCGAGGTGGAGCCACAAACACCGGAAGAGGTTGAGGATGTCCCCCTTCAAGACGACGCATCGGACCCCGATAGTCAGGAGCAAGACGGGCATCAAGATGGAGCAAGCGGAAAGCTCATGACGATGGAGGAGAGGAAGGAAAAGATGCGACAACTTAGAGCCAAAATGGTACGTCGCATTACCGCATGTTGTTCAATCCAACGCCAACGACATGGCACCAGCAATCATCCGCACTTGCGAACCGTGCCTCGGTGATTGAAGAATCATCAAGAATTAAGAGTGCTGCGCGCGACCTCGCACGTCTCGAAAAGCAGCGTAAGCTGGCCGAGACACTTCGGTTGAAAGCGGATGCGGAGGAGCGGGGCGAGGACGTCGAGAGGCAGAAGAACTGGGAGTGGACCATCGAGGAGAACGAGGAGTGGGAGAAGAAGCTCGCAAGGAAGGCGCGAAGAGCCGACTTTGAGTTTCATGGTGCGTTCGATATCTCATTTTTCTCACCAACTCCATTGATTGGTTGTTTCTTGGCTCGTTCGCAGACGACGCACATGCGGCACGACGGAAATACAAAAAGGACGTCGATAAGCTGAAGCCAGATTTAGAGGTTTACAATAGACAAAAGGAGACTGCGATGGGACTTGCGCCTGGGACGCTTTCTCAAAACGGGTCTTCGTCGTTCTCATTAACAGGCTTCGACCCTGCACAAGCCTCGGGCTCTCAGGTAGGGCCATTGTCGATCCTGTGTTCTTTTCAAAATTTTGATGACGGATTTCTAGTTGGTCCCAACTACTCATCAGCAGCAGCTGGCATCGGAGAGTCTCTACCGCGATGCGAACAGCTTACTATATGCCGATAACAAGCCTTCGGACGAGGCCATCGACCGCGTCATCGGCAAGATTAATCAAGAGTACGTTGTTAGATCGTCCACTCTTTCCTGTCCGTTGATTGACTACTCCAATAGTATCGACAAGCGACGCAAGTTCTCGAGAAAGCGTCCGAATGAGGATTCAGGAGACGTCACTTATATCAACGAGAAGAATCGCATCTTCAACAAAAAGGTAGAGTTGCCTTCAGTTTGCAGCGCCGTCAATACGCTGATCTCTGTTTCAAAGATTGCGCGTTACTACGACAAATATACTGCGGAGATACGCGCCAGTTTCGAGCGTGGAACGGCCTTATGAGGGCCGAGTCCATTTGGCTCCGCTCGTTCGAGTTACCTGTATCATTTGTATCGAGCTTTACGGAGCTATATAGCATAATTATTGGCTTCATACTACTATTTCATCCGCTGCAGCGCCAGCGGCGAGGCGTGTCTGGAAAACGTATCTTTCAAGGTCCTTGGACCTTCTTGTCGAATTGTCATGCCAGTCAAGATTTAGGCCTATGGCACGGTGTGCGAAAATTTGCATGTCCTTCTGAGGCTTGTGCAAAGCACAGCAATCTATACTCTAATCGAGGCCTGCCAGAACGCCGCTCGCTTCTAGACCATCCGTAAGAATTGACCATTGACTAGTAGGGGGCATGGCATATCGATCGTAAGACCGTAATAAAAACAACAACTCGCCCCAGCGACCCCACATGATAAACACCTTAGATACCATCAAGACCTCTTGTTAAAAATCTAAAGACGGACAAATGAGCATACATCGAAACACGGAGTAAAGGAGAGAAGTGAAGTAATCAGGATTGCAGAATAAGGTCAGCAGATGGAAAAGATTCCATTAGACTGTTGAGCTTGATTTGTGTGATTTGTACTCATCATTTCGAGGTTACAGAAATCGCCGGCGGAGTGAAGAAAATGTAAACTCACTGCATAGATGTGGACCACGAAACGACCGGCTGTATCATGCGTGAGCGCTGTTCGGAACTTGTGTTGGACCGAACAAGGAACGTTGAGCCCCGACACGGCATGCCCCGGAAGAGGTTTTGAATGAGCGCTACATTACAGTATCTCCACTACCAATGACAGGTATCTTTCAGCCTACATCCTATCCCCTATCTCCACGCGAAGGGAGTTCCGAACCTAAAACTTAGCTCTACGGACGCACAGTACTGGCCCACATGGACCTGTGCCATGCCATCAAAAAATCCGTTCATAGCAGGAAGTGCCAAAACGCCCGCTCCACATGGATTCCAGAACCAGAAGCATGGTTCTAGCATAGAGAACGACCTGCCCATGATACGAGCAGTCGTGAATCAGCGTTTCGTCCGGCCAATGATGGCAATAAGGACACACCACTTATATTGCGCCCGATCCTTTGATGCGAATGCGATATTCGATCATGAGTCTGCCGGGGGCGGGGGCGCCCCCCCTCTGTTCCCACCTCTGCCTCTACCCCTGCCCCGCTTGCCGCTGCGCCCGGAGGGTGTGGGAGCGTTGGCGTCTGACTGCGCCTGTTGAGACTGACGCGGAGGCGGTGGCGGCTTGGCCTCGCGTTGAAGGATCGTCGGGGCAGGCAAGACGCCCGGCTGCGGTACGAGAACAGGGTTCCGCGCAGGAGCATCCTCTTCCTTATTTTTCCTGCTCCCCCCGCCATCCTTCTTCTCTCGCGGGGGTCCGTCCTTGGCAGGTTCCTTCTCCTTCTCGGCTCCGCGGTCCCGCCTGCTGCCCTTGGATACGCCTGCGCCGCTGAGAGCGACCTCGAACTGCCGAGACGCAAGGCCGAGCACTGGTCGGGTGCGCCTTCCGGTTTCGCTGGATCCCGCGGCGGCTGCAGGTGCCGGTGCGGGCGCTGACGCACCGGCACCAGTTTCCGCAGGGGTAGTATTGGAAGTTGCTGCCACCTGCGTAGCTGGGTCGAGTGGAGCGGAGGACAGCTTGGATGATTGGGCTTGCGCCGACGACGCATGGTGCTTGCTGGCCCGTGTGGACTTACTCTTGTTGGGAGAAGGAGGCGGTTTGGCGGCGGAGGACGCGGCAGGTGCGCCTCCAGCCTTCGGTGGCATAGGCGCGCTAGTCTGAGCGGATGCCTTCTGGGCGGCCGCAGCCGCAGCCCTCTTCGCTGCTCGTTTGCCCAACGGCGCGGCAGAGTCACCACTTTGTTTGGCCGTGGCGGCGGTGGCGGCAGCAGCGGCGGCCTTCTTCTTGGATTCCTCCTTCTTGGATGCTTGGGCGGCGTCCTTGTAGTGGGGGTGATTCCTCTGAATGGCTTCCTTATCCCTTTGCGCAGATTTTTCAGCCTTCAGGGCGTCCAGTAGTGGTGTAGATGCAGGCATGGAAGGACGCTCAGTCGAAGCAACTAGAAGAGGGTGAGAACGCGTAAGAGTGCCCCACGAGGTGTGCACGATACGGACCCAGCATTTCCAAGAGTTGGTCGCCATCGTAAGGCTTTGTTGAAAGAGTCTCCAAAGACTGTAGGAAAGCGATATATTCTTCGTCTGGATTTGCTAATCAGGCATGAAGTGGGAGTCGAGAAGGTGCAATGTACCTTGATCGATTGTAGCGTTCCTGCTGTCCACTTTCTTCTTTTCCAAAGGCAACTTTTGATATGGTGCAAACTCGACCACTGCCTGCGATTCATTTCCTGGTAGCGAGCTAATCGGTTTCGCCCCTAGTCAGTAAGGACAAGATCATACCGGCTTTATCTTTGAATATATGTCCATCATACTCTCGACTGAATTTTGCTACGTATTCCTCTGTCTTGAATGCAATATATGCGCGGGAATGCACGTCCTCTTTGTTTTGTCTTACAATGCGGCGAAATTATAAGGCCCGCCCGTAGATCACCCTCTGACACTCACCTCTTCCTCGATTTTCCAGGATAAAACTCCTTCCAGAGTACGGTGTCCTCTGTCACCCATGGTTGCACAGACTGCCAGAATATGTGCTCAGGTAGATTCGGTGGTAATCTGCGCACGATAGTCTTGAGGCGTTCCGTCCCGCTGGCTTTTATCTGCCCCTGGCGCTTTTCTTTAGTTTTGGGTTTCGATTGAGGTTTCTTGGAAGATTCAGTAGTCGCAGTGGACATCAGGAGAGGAAGATGTTCTTCGGTATCACGGGAGTGGTCCGGGAACAACACGTGGTCAATTTGGTGAGAACATTGGTTTTGGTAAACATCTTGTACTACCGTCTTATAATATCGATTTCGGCTTATCCTTATCTTTGTCTAGCAACGCATGTGAAGTTCTAACACGCTCCGGCATCGGAAAGCAGAGAGCGACAATTTCCGTTAGTATTCCGGTAGCTTCGTACCCAATGTTAGATTACCTCCGCATGAAGGCTCACAAAACATCCACTTGTATAATTTACTGCCATTTCCAGGATTGAATTAGGTATTCTCTTAGAGATTCAAACGACAAGAACGTTGTTTCGAGCCTTAGGCTAGCTTACACGGTTCGGCTATTATTGAATAATCCACAGTACCGTAGCGTAGACGCTTCATAAACGTCATTATCGCAAACGTAAAGGCCGTGCGATTATATAAAACGAACCCGTGCAGGCACAACCCAAATAGACAAAGGAAACTCGTGGATAAATCAGCTACGCTAGAAGACATTCATGGAACCTATGACTTGTGGGGTATAAAATCAAAGGAAGAAAGCGAAAGCGATGGCAGCAACACCAGAAGCACCGACAACGCTGGACACGACGATGCGACCAGCACCATTACTCGATTTAGTCGAGGTGCTGCTAGGAGAGCTACTCGATTTGGAGGATGACCCCGACGGTTTCGAGGTCGTGGCAGACGGAGACGAAGTGGACGATCCGCTAGTCAGAGGAGTAGAGGACCCCGCAGCGGTAGTTCCGCTTATCTGTGCCTGAACGGAAGCGTTAAAGGTGCCTGTCATGCCTGTAAGACTGTTCCCACGAGTGAGGTGCGAACAGGACAAGTAAGAGCACTTGAAACCCACGTAAACTTGGCTGAGAACGCCTCGGCTTTGAATTGGCTCTGGGTAGGGTCTGGGAGGTTATTAGAGGTGAACCGAATAAAGCTGACGAGCGGATTTAGCCACCTCTTAGTTTACAAATGGGTGATATTACACTTACTAATTGTTGTAGTTGGGACCGACAGTGGCATCGGGCGTCCACGTCATAGTGCTAACGGCAGAAACGTCAACATCGCTGCCAATCGATTGCAGGAGAGTCTATAGATGGTCAGTCTGGAGAAACAAGAGAATGACGAATGGAGTTAACCTGCTGTTGCTGATTTCCAGCATAGAGACCGATAAAGCTGGGGCCAAATGACTTGAGGTTGGGAGTGTTACCATCATCCTGCCAGTTGATTGTCGCCTGCTGACCAGCAGGCCAGGAAGTAGAAGCGGTAGGGGCAGTAACCTTTGAGGGGAAAGGTTGAGTAAACGTATGCGAGCGAGTAAAGGATACCCACGAAAACAGTGGCGAGAGCCGAGGGAGCAATGGCAGCGAGGCCAAGAACGAAAAGAGATGAGAGCATTGTTTTATTCAACAAGAGAGTGGACAGGAAAGAGAGTGTGGGCGCGCTGAAAGCGACGGCTTGTAAGAGATGGTTGCAGAAGCTGAAGGGATGAGGGAAAAAAAAAACTGTTGTCCGACAGCTTTATACAAATTGCCAATCTCATCGCGCCGGTGCCTAAAGGGGGTTAGGGTCGCGCGACGCGTACCTTGTTTGTATGACCCTTCCCACGACCTATATTTGGGTCGGGTTTAACCGCGTTACCATAGCGTTCACAGTTCCACAGTCACTGCAGCCTCGGACTACAGCATGGTCCTCGGTCATGTTCGTCTCCTCTTCGTTGCTTCGTTTTATCCCAGACACGCTCTTTTAATTTTCCCTTCTCTACACTCACACTGGGACCCATGCGTCTGGCCCCCAGCTTCGCAATAGTGACTGCTATAACTCATTCTTTAACAGCTTTTGGTGCACTCTATGTGCGCTTATATTCATGGACATTTGCAAACTGTCTAACATCCTGATCAGGTCATTACCCCTACGACACAGTCTATATGCCATGGCGGGAAACCCTGTCTTGTACAGTGGTTAGATGATGGCCAAAATCCGCTACTGGCAACCATGGGGCCGTGTCATGTCGGGTTATTCTCCGGGAATGAGGTGAGGTCCTCCCACGTCGGTCGGTTTGGTTCCGCTTAACAGTCACGTAGAAGTTGATCCAACAGATTGAACCCGTCGATGTGTCCACATCTCATTCGCTCACCTTCACCGTAAGCTTATCCCCCAAGTATAGGATGAGAACCCGCTTTAATCTCTTTATGCAAAGCCGAGTCCCAATGCTGGCCCAAACTCAAGCACTTAGTACGAGACTTACAGAAAAGCGTCGCACCACCAACTGACTTATCTCTCGCCAGCTATGTACAATTCACCTCGATCACAACGTCGAATTCTTCTCTAGTTGCATTTTCCCCCAATTTCTCGTCAGTTCACCGTTGATGACATTGAGCTACTAATAAACCCAACTTAGACTTGACAACATGACTGGTTCATTCAACTCACCGGTTCCTGAGTTGACATCTACGATTCCGGTCCCACCCTCTGTGCTATCGGGACATAGCAATCAAATATCCACCTCACTATTTGGTACCATCTCGTCGACATCTACCTCAATATCGTCTCCCACACGTTCTCCTGCGTCATCTTCGACCCCCAGCTCCAGTGCACGGTCTCCGTCGTCGACCTCACGACCGGCTTCGTCCGCCGCCTCTGCTTCTGCGAATGCAGCAAGACAGCATTTCTCGCAACTCTGGGCCGTCGGCCTGCCCTTTCTCTTTTTAGTGTAATTTTGGGAGATGCCTGGATTGCGTTCTCTCCTTGCGAAATTTCCACAAGCCATAGTTGTTGTACATCGATACCGTTGGTGGATGACCTACGGTGCTGTGACACTTTGAAGTGCTGTTAGTCCCTCTACCCCTGTTCACTCCTAGATTGGCACGAACAATATCTTTAATTTATACCCTTTTATCATTCCGTGGGGAGATTACTCTGCTGCGAGAAAGTCTGTCCTATAAGCGCCGCCAGTCACGATCTTAGACATTTTCGGTCACGCAGCGTGTTGGTTGAACGCGACGTTGAATGTCTCTCGCTCACGACGACGTTGACGCCATACAAGTTCGTCACGTCTCTGGAGGGTTCATATATACGCTAACTCTGTAACAGCCCGTTGTCTACATACCGTGTGACGAAACCTCTACAGGTGTGTAACGCGTCCGTTTGGGGCTATAGGGTTAAACCCTTTATACCACTAGAAGATGATGCCGAAAACGACACCGATGAGATACTAGCTGAAGAATACTCCCCATTTCGCGAGAGAGATTTACCGGGAGGCTATGTTACGCGCTTTGACTTGTACAGAGCTGCGTGGAAAAAGTGTTTTGATAGGATGGAGGTGTGTTCCATGTTTCGTTCACTGGGTGCTCGTGTCGAGACTCGAGTTCAGCATATCGTCAGCTCCCTTCATGCGCCTCTAGTCGATGAGATCGTTCGATCTGTGCACCGCGCATACGATGATATCTTACCTGGATTGCCACGTGTCGAGCTCCCTGTGATCGCGATATCCGGTATGTCTCTGTCTGTATAGGGTGTATGCGGCGTCAAATAGAAGGGACTAGGCTCCTCGACGAGCAAGGGGTTCTTGGCCGACGTCGCAAGCCGGCTCGAGACAGATCACGCCGAGGAAGCCGAGGACGATGACCCTCCACCCGGCTCGCACATCACCCATCTCTACCCGTCCGACTGCCCGAATATAATGTCCACCATGAAAGCCCTGGTGGCTGGGTTCGTAAACCACCCTCCCAACGGCAAAGATGGTAAAGCATACAATCACAAAAGTTAGGACTCATAGGCTGAGTGCTGTGTTCCCAGTTCAGCGAAAGCCTGTGACGTCGTTGGCCAGCTACGACATCGAACTACTCAAGGTCTGGTACGGGGTTCTTCGCGACTCTGCTGGTAAGTTGCATATTCACCCGTCGGCGCGTCGTATTGACATCTCAGAGGGCCCTGAGCCGCCACCCCAGCTAGTGGTCTTTCTTCACGACTTCGAACAATTTGACGAGTCTGTTGTCCAAGACATGTTCTACATTTGCAGGTAGGCGACGAACTCGTTATTATATGCGTCGCTCAAAGAAGTATCAGTTCTTACGTGCCACAACTCCCCTTGATAGTTGTCGTCGCGCTGTCGTCGTTATTTCCCTCCTTCCTACACACCACGTACCCACAGTCTGTACTGTCTCTACTTCGAGTGGACACGTTCACAGTTCCATCGGGACCCACTTTACTTGAGAGGGTAATCGTCGAGGTGTGTGAGGATGTTTCATCTGCATGGCACAAACTTACTACCATTTGTCAGACATTCTTCGACCTTCGTTTTGAGCCAGATGTCATGGTTGGCCCCGCAGTGCTCGATTTTCTAACTGACTTTTTCTGCCGCCACGCCTCTTTTGTTGAGGGAGCGCTGTTGATCCTGCAATTGGCCCATTTCAAGCATTTCGACGAACCACTTACCGTCTTTGTGCACGACGAACTACTCGGTACCTCATCCGCTGAACTCGCCACCGAGAAGCTCTCCGACCCCAAAGGAATCGCCTTCCTCACCTCACTATTTTCGTGGTCTTTTGGTCACCAAGAATTGGCATCGAACCAAGTGGGGTGGCCTGTAAACGACGTCGCCAGCCTACTGGCTTCCATAGCCGAGGCGCGGGCAAATTTTCGCTCTCGTCTGCGCCGATTCAAGCTTGCATTCGGCGTGCTGCTCAGAGTACGGAAAGTGATGATTAATCTGGGTTATCGAACTGCGGAGGTAGACAAGACCCCGCTGGAGATGATGAGCGCGAGTCTGAGGGGCGGACTGGCACGAGAAGGGAGGTACCTCGTGATGATGACCAAGTCAGCAGTACCCTACTCCCTCGCAATGACCGATCCCCCATCTTACTTCGTGTGCTCAGGAAGTTGTCTGTGGAAAAGACGCAGATTTTGCTGCAAGACTTGCAGTCGTTCCTCGACGAGCTTCCGGGTCACATGGACGAAACTCGGGAAGTGAGCCAACGCCTGGCTGCTTCCGCTGAATTGCTAGAAGGTGCAGAAGGTGCTACCTCCACGGAAGTCGCGGACGAGTTTGGGGATTGGCTTGCAGGATACTTCCAGTTAGTCTCTCTTCCCCAGCAGCCACTCCCTTCATTCCGGCAAAACCTGATGCTGGACCCAGGGAGCACATAATTAATCTTGAGGACCTCCGGCTGTGGGAGATTTGGTATACTGGGCCTACTCCCTTCCCATCCGAGGTCAGCCCCTCTTCACTGACTTCTATGACCCCCTTACTGATTCTGCTGACGCAGATGCTCAACCCTGCTCCTCGCGCCAGCGTCGTTTCCGCCCTTCTTCAGCCCCAGAGTTTCCTTCCGGCGTCTCACAATGACGCGACGCCAGAGGAGCGGCTGTCCATATGGAAACTTCCTGATGCGAGCATCCTCTTCCGCCGGTACCTCGAGGCGGGTCGTATGATCAACGTGTACGACTGGTACGACTCATTCTCGCAGGCCATCGAGAGCCAGCGGAGTCACCTGTCTCGGGGCGGAGGCGAGGGCAGCGGTGCGGACGAAGAGGAGTGGAAGATGCACGTGCAGGCACGGTTTGTGCGCGCGCTGCACACGCTGGACTTGATTGGCCTCATCAAACACACCGGGCGGAAGGCAGACCATGTCATGCGAACGGTGTTCGATATGCCAGAATAAAATATCTCGGCCTGTGGCCTGCAGGTCCTATACGGGGCTAGTTGTGAGAAACCCACATATGACTATATACTACATGTGTATTCGTGAAAAGAAGTCGAGAAAGTCAGCACGAGTCACGAATCACCTGGTGGTTCCTGTCCACCTTGTCCACCACTTCCGTCTCTTGCTCCTCTTCTTACGGTCGCGCAATAGAGGTGCTAGTTCCGCTTCTTCGTGGCTGATAGAGACAAGATCTTCGTCAAAGGTATCTTCGAGGGCCTCGTCAGCTGATTCTCTATCCTCGGACTCGTGCGTGATAGGGGGCTCAGGTGGTGGGAATTCTATACCGAGTGGATGGCCAAAGTCATCAATGTGAAGTCTGCGCTGGCGAACTTTCCAACAGATGCACAGAGTAAGGAGAATTCCCTGCATGATGGCCGCAACGAGGAACATGATCCAAGCTAAAGTGGGATAAGGTTATAATAGATCGCACGATGGGCGCAAGCGGCTTACTCGTCCAGTTGGTGCCGGGTCTGGGGTTAGAGTGAGACACGCCCTCAGCTTGCAGAGCAATATAGAAACCTACCGGATCATGATGCTGGCCGCCATGATGAAGCCGCCAGGTGTCTGGATCATCATCATGGGGACGCTGAGTGCACCGACAAGCTTCAGGCGGTAGGTGTGCACAATTTGAGGAGCGTATTGCAATGCCGCGAGAACGGCGGAGGAGACACCAAGGAAGGTAGCCCAGAGCCTGAGCTGTGGTCGAACAGAGCCTGAAGGGTCTACAGGCGAGTCCAAAATGAGTACGAAGGTGACGAAAGTACAAAAAGCCCTAGATTTGTTTCATACAAGTGAGTCAGGTGGGCCAACCTCGATGAAAGTGAAAAACAGACAGGTGTATGAAAACTATCCATGATAATATGATAGACAGACGCCAATTGTCTGACTTGAGATTTGTCTTGACGCGCTCTGGTGGCTGTGAATCACCGCTAAGGATGTCTAGGGTGACATATTTGAGGTGAGGTGGAAAGTATATAATGTAGAGAACGAGGCTGCAGAAACGGTTGGCCTCTTCGGTAGCATTGTATAAATTTGACGCACATAACAGAAAAAAGCAGCCACTGCATTCCGACCTGAATGACTCCCGCAACTGTTTCAAGACAATCTAGGGCACTCTGCCATATCCACTAAGTGGTGGTCACATTGAAATAGGATCCAAACTCACATAGACGCGACAACATCTAACGATGGCTTGCTGCATAACAATGCTGGGAGCTCAAACTGAGAAATTCCCGGTAGCGACAAGGGGGAAAGCCGGCCCACATGTTGAGCATGCCAGATGCGGAAGAGGTACTTCCAAGGAGGAGAAACCATGGGCTGAATCCCTCCGAGGAGCCTTTGCTGATGATACGGTAATGCTTTGGAGACTTTGTTAGTTAGAAGGGGGGACTACTGGGGTAGGGCACACCTGAGGTGCATACGAAATGCAAAGCCCGAGGATGAGGCCTCCTGTGAGAACATCCGAGAACCAGTCATGCGCCTGAAGGCGGCGGTGCGTGAGCGCAGTAGTTACGTGGCGAAGGGAGGGGAGAGCGTACTGGTTTGCATGCGGACGACATGGCAGTTGGTGACAGTGTTGGTGGCCACGGTTATTCACCTCAGCTCGTGGGACAAGAACGCGTTCGGCGGTTTCAGGGGTCCCTGTCACGTCCACTTCAGTCGCACGTGATTTCGCGTCAGTCCTTAAGAAGCTCACTTAAATCCGAGTCCGAGTCCGGGTCTGAAAGTCATTGAACAGTCACAGAACAGATGCTCCGAGCACGCATTGCTAGCACTCGAAGTGTGCTCACAAGAGTCTCTATTCGTGCCATTCAATCATCTGCTCGTCGACGAAACGAGAACATAGACCCCAACTCTATTGAGCGTGTCTCGGATGACGTCGATGTCTGCATCGTCGGCGGAGGCCCCGCAGGTCTCAGCGCTGCAATTAGGCTGAAGCAACTAGAGCAAGAAAGTGGTAAAGAGGTGCGCGTAGTTGTCATCGAGAAAGGGAGCGAAATTGGTAAGTGTGTACCCTGCCGCGAAGGTGTTTCGTCTCAACCCCATAGCACAGGTGCCCACATCCTTTCTGGAGCTGTTATTGAACCTCGTGCCCTGAACGAACTCATCCCGAACTGGAGAGACAAAGACGACCATCCCCTGACACAGCCCGCAATTTCATCGTCCATGCGCTTCTTCACTCCGCGATATTCCTTCCCGATTCCCCACCCACCTCAGATGGGGAACAAGGGCAATTATATTGTCTCTCTTTCTCAGTTCACGTCTTGGCTCGGTGGCATTGCGGAAGAACTCGGCGTGGAACTTTACCCCGGGTTCGCAGGCTCGTCTCTTCTGTACTCCGAGGATGGCCACGCAGTCGCGGGGGTGAGACTGAATGATGTAGGCATAGACCGAAAGGGGAGAGCGAAGGATACTTTCGAACCTGGCATGGAGTTTCGTGCGAAAGTTACGCTTTTGGCAGAGGGAGCGCGAGGGTCTCTCACCAAGACTGCGATTCGTCGCTTCAAACTTCAAAAGGACTCCGATCCCCAGACGTATGGCTTCGGTGTCAAGGAGGTTTGGCAGGTGGATCCAAAGCAGTATCGCCCCGGTGAGGTCATCCATACTATGGGCTGGCCTCTCGATAAGCACACGTACGGTGGTGGATGGGTGTACCACATGGCCGATGGACTCGTCAGTCTCGGTCTTGTGGTTGGGCTTGATTACGCCAATCCTTATCTCAGTCCATACCGGGAGCTCCAGGCGAGTTTCGGTGTTTGTTCATGTTCTAGCATTTCTAAACTTCCCGCCAGCGAATGAAACACCATCCGTACTTTGCCAAACTTCTCTCAGGTGACTCCACTCGCGTAGCGTACGGTGCGCGCACTTTGAACGAGGGTGGCCTCCAATCCGTGCCAAAGCTACACTTCCCTGGTGGAGCGCTTATAGGGTGCTCCGCCGGGTTCGTGAACGTCGCCAAGATCAAAGGGACGCATAACGCAATGAAAACGGGCATGCTGGCGGCGGAAGCTGCCTTCGACGCTATTACGGCAGACGATGACACCTCTATTGATATGAGTGCCTATGAAAAAGCTTTCAGGGAAAGTTGGGTCTATTCTGATCTGTATGAGGTGCGGAACCTACGGCCATCGTTCAACACACCTCTCGGAATCTATGGTGGCATTGCGTACTCTGGTATCGATACCCTCCTACTCAAAGGCCGTACGCCATGGACGTTCCGCAATTCTTCCCGCACGACCGACGCGGCTCACACGCGCAAAGCGTCCCAATGCACCCCGATTGAATACCCGCCTCCACAGCCCCCGTTGTCGACAGACCTCATGACAGCCCTCGCTCTCACGGGGACAAATCATGCCGAGGATCAGCCTGCGCATCTTCGTGTGCGGACGGAAGAGGACGGGCCCGCTGAAACTTCGGAGCGTCGGGGAGAACATGTGCGGGTCAACGTGCAGGAATACGCCGGGTTGTTGGGAAGGGCATGCCCTGCGGGCGTGTACGAATATGTCGAAGACGAGGGTGGGTCGTCGGGGGTGGAAGGATGGGGGGGAAAAAAAACTGGTGATCAATGCCCAGGTGAGCCGCTTCTCCTCTCCTTGGCTGGGCGCTAACCGTCGTCGTCTAGAACTGCATACACTGTAAACTCTGTGACGTTAAGGTTCCGACGCAAGACATCCAATGGACCGTACCAGAGGGTGGCGGAGGTCCAAAATACAGTTCGTTCTTCTCATCCTGTTCCCCGTTCTCGTCTGAACTTCCCATCCTAGCTGTCACTTAACCCCATTTGCGTACCTTCGTGATGAGCAGCCACGTCTTGCCAGAGTAGGTGGGTGGACGTATAGAACGGGTTTTTGTGCATACGCCGTCGCTTTTTGCGGTAGGGTAGCGACGTCGCCGCAAGGGTGGCCAAAGCGGTAGTCGGACAATAACAAAAACTGAGCGGTAGTTCTATTTGCAGCAGGCAGAATGGTTTCAACGTCACTCCCTCCGTACAACCTCGTGTTCGCCTAACCCTTCCACCGCTAGTTTCTGCTCCAATCGAAGGCCCCTCGATCGTTACATCGTTGGACAATTCTTCCACAACCGAGAAATCACCCCACTCATATACCCTCTACCTGCGAAGAAATGCCGTCTCTAAACGACGATGGTCACCGCAGTGTGGGATGCGGGGAGGGAACTGATGTAGGTGGGCTGGGGTATTGAGTCGTACGATCACATCCCTACCCCTTCCGCTCTATAGTAGCTGTGGCCTCATTCCGAGCATCTCAGACCAAGGTCAGCGTACCCCAACTCGCTCTTGGACGTCCTGTCTAGGACTGATCGTCTCTCTTAAGGGAGACGAAGTGGGTGTACAACGGTCGAGTGACGGTGTATCGGCTAAGCAATCTGTGCCTGAGGCACAAAACGCTACTGGCGGTGCTGCTTGTCCCAAATTGTTGAGTCGCAACGACTCACAAGGCAGTCTTCTCGCTGGAAAGCAGAAAGGCGCTACACTCGCCGATGCCCGCAACAGTGTCTACCCTGCAACGGTTGTTCCACGTTGCCACTGGGCGACCATTTGTGAGTGGTGGTCTCGTCCAAGGAAAGGGATCGTGTTGGCGGAGTTTCTGCGTTCCTCGCCGTGACCGTGGCGCCCGGCTATAATAAGTGTCCATCTCTCTGAGAGGTGGAGGGGGAAATGTGTCTCACTGTGCACACCGATTTGGTGGATCGTGTAACTCGCTCAATAGTTAGCCGCGTACCATCACTATTTGAACGCTCATATGTCCCTATTTTCTCATAAAACAAACACAGTTCCCATAGAAGTAACCCCACACGCCGCAACATTGTCTGACTAGGACAATAACCCTAACTTACCTGCGGCCAGAACAGGTTATCCTTGCCGGCACCCACAGCGCCGCTCACCAGCTACGATTTGGCGGTGACATAACGTGGCCCGATGCTCTGACCACGAGCACGGTTTGCGGTTAGCTCCTATAAGTTCCTCGGGGGCGTTGCGCCGCACAGGAGCAGCCTTGAATGAAAAAAGGAGACATTATTTGATCCTAAAAACAAAGTCTCACTACGCACCTCTGCGCGATGTAGGAAGCTCGGAACTTAAGTGAAGAGGAAATCCTCGGATTGTACCCGCTAGTGCCAAACTACCTTGTTCCCTGGTCCACGCCGAGCGTACGCCTCCCTGGAGGGCGAGCCTTGTGTCGGAAATGAGATTCGTTCCGAGTCCGGATGGTCTCACCAAATGGGTATACGGAAATGAGGGAACAAGGGTACCCCTGTGAATTTTACTGGGAGTCTCGAATTGGGGCGTTGAGCTCACGTACGCGAGGAATCAGAATCCCTGGGTTAACGTACATGAGGGCATCGTATTTCCAATACTGATGAAGCCTACTCGTAGACACCCCTATGGAGACCTCTTAGTCTCTTTGGAACGTACCTGGGGTCCTCGAGTTGGACTTTCAATTTTTACGATTCGTCGAGTAGCCGTCGTTTCCTTGTGCTGTATCTCATACCAATCTTAATACTGTAAGTACTACCCAAGTGACTAGCTTTGGGCGCCTGAGTTGAGCCTTATTTAGAAGTCCAAGCGCTCAAACTCGGCCCGCGCGGTCACCGCGGATGTAAATTCAATTGGGCCCTCTTCCACTTTCCCGCTTGCTTTCCCGTCTTTTTTTCTTTCTGTCTTTTCAAAACTTCCATGCCTCATAGTTTTCATTCACACTCCGGACAGTTCTGTAAACATGCTGTTGGTCTGTTGGAAGATGTCGTAAAGGAAGCTTCTGATCAAGGCTTCGAGATCTACGGTCTCACTGAACACGCGCCACGATACCGTGCACAGGATCTTTACCCAGAGGAGGTGATGTTATCGTACTGGATGTTATCTTATAGACCTAACCCTCTTATCCTGAAGGTTGATACCTCTGTAGAAGGCCTCGTGTCACAATTTGAGGCTTTCCTTAACGAAGCCCATCGCCTCCGCAATGCCTATACCTCGTCTCTCAGCCTCCTTGTTGGTCTAGAGACCGAATATATTTCCCCTCTTGACATCGATGGCCTGTCAAAGCTCTTGGATTCTCACAAGGGTCGAATCGATTATATCATCGGATCAGTGCACCACGTCAACGGGATTCCCATCGACTTTGATTTGAATACGTATCGTCGCTGTCTTGACAGCATTCCCCTGCCTACACATGTAACAGATTCAATACACGCGGACCAGGAACACGGGCGCCTCGGCGTATTCTTGGATATGTACTTCGACGCGCAGTTCGAATTGCTAAGCAGGTTTCAACCAGAATTAATCGGGCATGTTGACCTTTGTCGGTTGTACACGCCCGACCTTCGTCTACACGCGTATCCCCGTGCGTGGAACAAGCTGGAGCGGAACGTCAAGTTCGCCGTTGCCTATGGAGCACTTTTCGAGGTCAATGCGGCTGCCTTTAGAAAAGGATGGCGGACGGCATATCCAGGCGATGATGTTGCTCAGGTAGCGTCGGCGGTGACTCCACTCGTGACCATTAATTTTTTATCTATGTTTAGTTGATCATACTTTGCGGTGGTCGCTTTGCGCTCTCCGACGATAGTCACGGTCCTCACGCCGTTGGCCAGAACTATGGGAAGACGCGAGACTACCTCATGCACATCAGGGTTCGAGAATTATGGGCACTGGAACGTACGGAGGCCCCAAATACTGGTGGTCGCTATACTCGGCCAGTGCGGGGTAAGCGGCAATTGGTGGGATCATGCATTTTGGGTGGGAAAGTGAAGTGGGAAATCGTGTGTGAGTGTAGCGCTCGGTCGACATCTCTGCTCTGACACGTTGTACACAATGGTTCGTGATGAAACGCGGTGACATCTGCCGAGTTTCCGCACAGAATCCGCTTTTTACCTCGCACGAACCAATGAGAAAGTCAACCGTAAGCCGCGTTATCGTCGACGACTCTTACAAAATAAGTCCCAAAGTTGCGGCCAGACGTCATCAAGACGTTAAAGGAGTACATGAGGATTTGGGCTAATATCTGCGACTACATGAGCGCCAATGTTCCCCACTGTTGGCCTTCCTGGTTGTGCCGACTAAGGGGTCCTATCGATATGGGCTGGCCTTGTTTGAATGGCGAGGGGTGTCCTGATCTCGATCAATCACCCAACGCTGTTATCCCGTCGCTGGCGATCACTTGTACACGCTATCCTCGTATGACGTCGACAGGCGCTTTCCAGCGCCTTGACATCTCCGTTACAAGGTCTCGATTTTTACCACAACCCTGTGAGACGCTGAATCGACTCCACAGACCTTGTCGGCTTCATACCACAGCCTGAAGAACACGGTATCAAGGTGGGTAGTCCAAGTGACCTGACCCTGACACAATGTGTCTGATCAACCCTACTAAGCTTGATGGAACCGGCAACTTAACAAGTAAGCTTCTGGCCAGTGCCCGCTGTGCGTGGCATCGAAGTTTTCTCTCCAGAAAATCCGCGCGAATTCAATCCCAGTAAGAAGCCAAGTGGTTCTTTTTTTCCGCGTCCTATACACGTTGATCGGTCAACGCCCGTGCCCGCTCGCGTGATCCCTGCTGCTTCCTTGAACCTAGCTTGGGCACAACTGCTCTCATGCAGGCAGGCACACGCACGAGATGTCGGGAGTCGGACAAGAACCTTGCAGTCGACTGTCTTTGTGGCCCCTTGGCTATGTCGATGATCCTCTGATTGAAGAGTAAGTATCACGGTCTCCCACCTGACCCGGGTATAGTCGTTCATCCAACCTATAACTCCCACGTCGATGCTTTGCTGCCCTACCGTTAAGTCTTAGCACTGCGGAAATTGAAGCTTGAAGCCTGGTTGGATCGGAACGCAGTTCCCTCGAGTCTATCTTAAGTGCACGTGTGCCACCCGATATTCGTCCCTCGCAGACACGAACTGGCTTCCGCACTGAAAAATAACCCTGGGTTTCTCAGGTATCACTCTACACAATTGGTGGCTTATCTTGACTTGTGATCGTTCGTTAGACTCGTTGATGTGCTGGCAACTAGGCGTAATATCACGAACAATGACAGAGTTCTGTCTCCCACCCCACCTTACAACGTGGCTTCTTGTTTTGGTAACATTCTGTCATCGCATGTCGCACACTGACTCGATTTGCGCGAACACCAGGAAGTGGAGGCATTCCTTTATTCAGGCGCCGATTATGGCCCTCTTGCCCAACGAAATGGCACGCTTTCTGTCAGGCCGCCTTTCCGCGACTTCACGATCTGATATGGCCCAGGTATTCAGATTTCAGATCCCTGTCAGGGTCGTCAAGAATCCGATGTGAGCCACATTGTCCATGCCCCACGATACGACCAGATCGAGAAGACTGGACCAATATCAGTGCACGTGGGAGGTACAGACCCCAGTGGTACAGCGTACAACAACAGGCACAGAGACCGAGACCGAGAGCCGCAAGATTTCATCTTCTCGTTTTCCCGACTCGATACGTGGTTCGGGAGATCGGTAATGGCTGGTCTCCGCTGGAGTATGTCTGGTACCAGTACTGCGGCTTGCGTTCGTGTCTCCGTGTGTTCGGTCCTTGGGAGGCTCATGCGCTGCAGTCGGGCAGTAGGGTTTTGAATCGGAGCCTCCTTAGCTCCCACGCGCTACCGGTTCCCGTTTCATATCACCATTGCACACGCATTTCGCCCCGTCTGCACACAAGTGTTTCCGCTGCGTGTGCCCTGCTCCTAGCCCGGAAAATGGCGAGGCGGCGCCATAGCAGGCCTGCGTGTTGAAGTTCTGACTCGGCCACTCGGTCACCGAATGACTTCTGTCGACCGATCTTATCGCCACATCACGGATCTGACATCTCGTGACATTGCGGGGTTTGCATCGGCAATGGCAACCCTAACTTTGTTGTCATTAGGCACTTTGAACGATCCACGCACTACGACATTATCTGGGGAAGCGGATGCAGAGTTCCCCGCACTCTTCTTCCAGGTGCCCGTCGCAATGCACATCATCCTTCCGTCGCGGAGCATCGTGTGCGGCCCTGCATACACCCTTCACAAACGCTGCAGCGGGTCGGCTAGTCGTCGGATCCCTCTCAAGATGGTGCCCTGACGCCGGGTCCTGCCAGAATGGCGATCGATGGAGGGAAATACCATATATTTTTTGGCAGCGTGTCCTCGGGGTGGAGCAAGCGATCTCAAAAACACTCCCCCAAGTCGTTTCTAGGCTGAAATTATAATCCAAGACCTTTAAAAGGGCGCGCATCTAGTCAGGAGGTCTTCCCACTCCAGTACCACTTGCCGTCTGCGACTCTCTCACTCTCATATGTAATCGCTCGGAAAACAACCTGAGATGTGTCACAGGAGAGTTGTTTCGCAGAGTTCTCTTGTGGGCACAGAGTGCCAGTCCAAGAGGTTGGCTTAATCGCTCAATGCTCTGTAGTCCTGCTAATGCCCCTCGAGCAGAGCAAGATAGATTGCGGATCTACAACTTGCAGATACAGCGCCAATCATATTCAAGGTGATCATGACCACGCTGTGTGCAACCAATGGTACTCCTACTTCCCTTTTTTCAATCCTTTCTGGGCAGATTTGGCTCACTTCGTCCCCATAGGATGAATCCCGCTGAGGAGATAGATGGCTCTCCTCGCCCCGAGAAATGCAGCATGCATCGGGGCTGAATGAATGATCTGTGGAAAACTTTAGCGTTGTTTTTGGTCCGTGTGGACATGTCATTTTATTTAATTATTGTTCATTCATGACTGGAAAGCGCCGAGACCATAAGTGCCGTACTAAATATTAGTACAGTAAGGCTGAACATGCACTTGGTAAAAGGAGACGCAAGTAGAGTATAAGGTTTTTACCTTTGCTTTCATCATCTTCACCACCATGCTCCTTGGTGCCCAGAGCCCATCCAGAGCGCAGACGATCGAATACCTTGTGCACCCTCCTATCCATTCGCCGAACGCTGTGGGCGCGTTCACGACCTGGCTAAGCAAGGCAAGCTACAATACTTCGAATACCACCCCGAGAAAGAGGAAGACGTTACGAACTATTGCATCAGGGTCATACAGGTCTGCCAACTCATGATCTCCCGTCTCTCGACAACTCTCATGGCGTCTACTGGCAGCGGGATTTCGGAGATGATTTCTCAGCTGTAAGGACTACGCCCTACAATCCAAACGGGCCACACACCAACTAACCAACTTCAGATCCCTCCTCATGGCCGATGGAGGCATCTTGACGCCGGCGTCCCCTCGCGTCGCACCTTGATCACTCAGTGGGATGCCCTGGAAGCACCCCCTGATCGCAAAGAGAAGACCAAACGTCTGATCGACCTCTTCCCTCGTCTCCGTGCTCCTTGATGCGGGGGCTGGGAACGAATGGGTCTATCGCGATGAAGCTTCGGGTAGGTCTTTCAGCCGCTCGGAGGGCCTGGGCGTGGCCAGCTTCAACATGTCAAGGATGGATCTTTTCGGGGTGACGCGAATCAAGCCTCACCGAGTCGACGGTATGTTGGTCATCTGATTGTACTGTACGGCGCCCCGCATGGGCACGACCGATCGCTCATGTTTCCGAAAGCCAAAGGGCTGGAGCTAATAACTGCAGAGAAGACCGCACAGGTGATGCAAGTAAGCTCTGACAACCCAATGGTTGGGCTTGAGGGTCGTGCTTCTCTCCTGGTCAACTTAAGCCGTGCGCTCAAGGGGCAGCGCGCCTTTCTTTGGGGCGAGGGGAGGCCAGGTAACATGATAGGTCCGTTCAGGCGCTAGTATTTCCTATTCCGCTTAAATTGTCTGTGCAGACTACCTCGAGTCGGAGTCCATAGCAGACGGCCCAAGTCGTCGAGTACCTCTCGCAGCCCTCTGGCATGTTCTCGTTTCCGGCCTCGCGCCGATCTGGCCTAAAGACCGCACGACCTCTTGGCGGTGTCCCACTAGGCGACGTCTGGCCGTGTGACGCACTAAAAGCCCACGCGCATGCCCCGGTAGAAGGAGATGAGCTGGTGCCGTTCCACAAGCTCACGGGCTGACGACGTCCGCCTCATAGAGCCATCGAGAAAATATTGGATGGCGCTTTGATGGCCTTGAGGACATGACTGGCCTCCCGAATATAGGAACGGTGCGTGCATCGCGTGGTTTCGCCTCGTGCGCGCAGCCCGTTTTGTGGAGTCCCAAACTCATATTCTCCCTCATTTTTGGGGGGGACAATTTGAAGGTGGCCTTTTGGTGGACCTCGGCGTCTATCCTGAACCATCCACTGTCACCGCAGCATACTACCCTTTTGCAGACTCGTCAATTCCCCGGCTTCCCCCATCGCACCCGGCCGTCATCGAATGGCGCGCGATGACAGTCATAGAACTGTGAGTGGGGGCTACTCCGTTTCGGAGTTTTTCTGACTGTTGGGCTCCCCCACCAACCATCCGCTCGCTTGGTGCACAAACGTTTTCTCATTTTTGACACCTGTCAGGGATCGCATCGCTGACCAGATACGAGCCAAACTCAAATTGTCTCGGGAACAGCTGACCCTCGCGCAGGTGCTCGAAGCGCGACGTGGAAAGGAGGCCGGAGGATCGCAAAGGAAGGCGACCAGAGTCGGGTGGTCCACCAATTGAGATCGTCAGCGACGGCACCGTGTTTTAAATCTAGATTACCGAGCAGTGTTACGAAACTGGCGTGCGGGAGGAGCGAGGCACAGGGCGCATCATGTTTTCACAAATGTGACGGTGTATTGCAGCAGGATGCTGTTTCTAGACACATAGGGATGATCAAGGTGAATTTGTAGGTTGACAAAAAAGACGATGCCTTTTGGTGCTGGGTGTGACTATACGAGGTGATATCAAAAGAATGCCTACATCAACTAAATGCCCTGTATGGGACGCGGATGCCGGGGTAAAATGCTAATTTCTCTGGTCTAGGGTGTAAACATTGACAATAGTAGATATCCCTGTGTGAAGACGCTGGTCAGTAGTGACGTCGCAGCTCTTTTGCCAGTCTCCAGGACAGGACAAAGCATTATGCCCATATACCCCCGAGCCTGCGCCGATGGTAAGACGTGAAATGCGTTAGGGCACAGAGAGGAGCTCACCGGAAGATTATCGCGACAGAATTCGGACCAGTTGGAGGGCCATTGGCCCCGACCTCTTGGCGCGACAACACCAGGGTTTGTTGTCAGTAGTGGTGGGTAGTAATACCTGTTGCGTTCAAACTCGGGTGGGTGTTTTTCCAGGGATGATCCCCATGGAGCACAGATTATGTGGCTCGAGCATAGCGAAGATGAGCGAGGTCATCCCGGTGACGAGGAACTGCGGTATGACGATGAAAATGTTTTGTATGCCTAGTGAGAAGCGAAAATGCATGAGAGAGCTCCCCAGGACCAGAGAGGAGATGCAACAAACCCAAATAACGCCCGCCCTTCGCGCCCAGATGCCTTCGGAAGGCGTGGTGGCTCCCGCCATTTGAAGAATCCTCTTCAAAGGTCCGAGACATCTGCAAAGCTTGCGGCCGTGGCATTGAGGTTATCCTGAGAAATTCCCGGTCGCCATAATCGTTCCACTTCGTTTTTCGTCACCCACCAAATCATCCCCAACTTTTTCCGCGCGGCCCTCAGACCCAACGAGTCCGCTACCGCTTCGTCGTCGTCGACCAACTTCGCCTTCGACTGCGAACAGTTTCCCCGCGTCTGTGGTAGCGGTTGGTGCGTGCTGGTATCAGCGAGAAGGATAGATTGGTCGTCATCAAAGTCTGCGGTCCGCCGGGAACGGGATCTGGTGTCGCGTGGATAGCCTCCGCAAGCTATTGGGGTCTTTATGAGCCTGTAAAACGGCCAAGGCACAGCGAGACCAACACACCAACGAGAATGGTGCCCAAAGGCAAATTGCCGAAGAAAATCCGAGGATGGTTATGAGCATTGTGGCTCCGGTAGCGCTGCTCGTAAGACTAGGGGTGGAACCATCAGTGGTGAGTTTGTCCGAAAACGGCAGAGCCATTATGAAGAGTAGACTCACAAAGTGCCGAACATACAGAAGGCGAAAACTAGGTAGGATATAGCCCACAAGGTTGCTAGGTGTATTTTACGTTGCCACCATTGTTTTGGAGGTCCAACGTGCGTGGGACTCGGAGAGTCGTTGTCGACGATCAAAGGAGCTAAAGCGTTGGTGAGGAGCGCAACAAAGGCAGAGAATAACTGCGCCCGGGAGCCCAAACGAGTGCCTTCCGCCTCGATGTCTCCAAGATTTCCATCGAACGCAGACGAAGGGAGCGAACGTTTGTAGAGCTCGCTAACGTACAACGTGGTGTAGAAGAAAATGGGAAACCACGCCATCGATGAACTGAAACCAGAGGTAATGAGGGGCGTTTATAGAGACGCGATAGGATGCTCACAAAAACTGGATTATGCACTACGGGGTAGGGTTCAATGAGGAGCCCGACTGCACACAAAGGAGTATGACGGACGATTGTACGAATTACTGAGGGTAAATTCCGCATATTTGTCCAAATATCGCTCAATTCTTGGAGGAACGACTTTTTCGTCTTACTACGAGGCGGGTTGGGTCAGGGTTGCATGAAAAATGGAGCCAAGCGCACCCTGACGCGAGGAGTATACGCTCCTTCACGGAAGTGACAGTCATGAGGTGCGTTCCGATCAGGATAATGGATCCAACAACAGATAGGACTTCTAACTCGGTGCTTCCGAAGAACGGGAACAAGGACGGCAAGTTGATGCCACCGCTGTTTGGCTCAGAAAAACGAGATTGGCGCAAAAAAGGGGGGGTGAGACTCACAAAAAAAAACCACTCACACCACCTATTCCCACCATAACCGCCGCCCAAGCGTTGCCTTTAGCTTGCTCAGCACGGGAAAGCGTGTCCACGAGAAGGGCACGATCCACGGCCATAACTGGTAATACCGTCGGGGTTCCAGCCAGCGCAGGAAGAATAGAGGAAGACTCACCAGCATTGATGCTGAAGTCAATACAGTATATCGACAGAACGGCGAGCCAGATAGTAAGATGTCGTTCTGAAAAAAATCCTCATCAGAGTCCGCGCCAGACATTTAAAAGGAGACATGTATACGGCATGTGACCCCCATGTCGTAACGATGGACGCAAAATTTCGAGTGAAACCGAGGAGAAGGAGGGCCAGGGTGCAGAGGCCTACGCCCCAGACGATGAACGGTCTTCTGCGTCCGAAGCGGGACTTGGAGTTGTCGGCCATGACACCTGCATAGAAATAAGTTAATGGCGATAGTGGTAGGCAATGTTTGGGTGAGACCAATGAGGGTTGCACGATGAGACCAGACAGTGGCCCAGCGACGAAGACAAGGGCCATTAGGGATTTAGTGAGGCCAAGGGAGATGAGGTATGGCGACGCTACACAGCTCCTAGGTCATACGGTCGTTAGAAGATTTCACCACCGTGTTTGCTCACCGTAGGCCATCTCAACGGACCACAAGACCTGCATACCCGCGAATCCAATGGTAATGACCGGGAAACGTGCCCAAGGTGGACCGAGGACCCTAGCGACACCTGCCCACTGTGCAGTGCCGTCTGACCCCGCCTCGTCGGCCATTGGGAGGGCATTGAAGCCCGTCATGACGTGGCAATGGCGCGTCGGTGCTGAGAGGAAATGTACGGAAGTTTACGCGCTCGCTGTTGGTTTAACGCTTGTGCCTAATGAAGTATGACGTAAGGCAAGTGCTAGGTTAGGGTATTGTGCTACCGAGTGGCTATGATATGCTGATGACTGGTACTGGCATAAAAACGAATGCGACATGATGACTGGTGGAGAGCTGAAGGAGTGCATGGGGAAAAAGAACGACAAATCCTGAGAAAACTGACGGTTAATTTCACTACCCAAGCAACCTTCTTCCTCCTGCAGTCTGTCTCTCTCCAGTGCCACCGACGAGTACAGCGACCCATCCGAATAGCGCCATGACGAATCGCATCAGCCACGCTGCATCTGCGGTCATTCCAACACCGGTCCTGAGCTGCATCGCTAAAGCGAGGTCGACCGCAGCAGCAGCGGCATTGCCCGTGCCCGCACCAGTTCGAGGTTGCTCATCAGGAACCATCATAGCCCAGGCCGGCGGCGGCAATGCACCCTCAATGGGCGCATCGTCATGGAGCCGGACGACCCGTCGAAGAGGTGAGGAAGTTGGAGACGGTGGAAGAGGGACAAGCCAAGGCTCCGCGACAATAGGTGGCAAATCCGATGGGACAACACGTGGAGTTGATGTGCGGGAGTCGCTGTCGATTGCATCGTGGAACTCGTCGCCAGCCACGCTGGCA